>JBAMCL010000646.1:12260000-12559743 GCA_037075165.1 Hirtodrosophila histrioides
TTCTCTCTCTGCCTCTCTCGCTCTAACTGTCTAAAAAATGGCAGGGACTAGCTTAAATATAGTATACATACACACACACACACACTGACATGAGTGCACACATACACACATACAGCAAGAAGCTCAGAGAATTGCATGTCCAAAAGTAGTTTCAAAATTTCCCAAATTCCGTGAAAATATAATAGTAAAAATGCTATATCAAATTTATGTTGTTTAAATGTACACAGTTCACACCTAGGCCAATACATACACATCCACACACACACACACACATACATATATACGCAAACACTAATGTATAGGTAAATGTATAATTTAATCAATATCGTGAAATCGCCAATCACACATATATTATATATATATATATAAATATATATACAACAATGTAATGCAGGAGAGCCGGGTGCAGGATGTTCCGCTCACGCAGATGGGTGTGATGGATCCGCAGGTAGCTAATACTCCTATGACCCAAAAATCTTGACAACAACCGAACTTTTAACGTTTCTTCTTGAGTTTTGTATTTACTCGAATTTCTTTATTCACCAATAGTCGCAAAGCTCATTAAAACGGCACTCCCACACCGTATAACCCAGAAAAGAATCCACACGTCACGCCCACTATTAACAAGGAATTAAAATAATAAATCATCGGTCCTCCGATTATTTAATAACCTTGCAGACCTATTGGAGAAGTTGATAGAACATCAGTTGATTGGTTATATATTTAAGCAGTTTCTATCATTTTAATTGGATACCTAATTAAAAATTCCATACGGGGGCTATATCCGATATTTGAGCGTCCTATCTTAATTTTCTATCTCATAGGATAATTATCACATTATGTATAACGAATGTAAATGGACTTTTTGGTAAATTTGCCGCTTATAAAAAACAACCCAAGTGTTAATATTATTAAAATAAAATCAATATATAAAGGTACAAGTCTAGTTTTTTGTTTGCAGGAAAGCCATTTGTATATAATATTCTCGGAAACAAAAATTAATTTAATAGTTTCTCTGCAAGTGTATTAATAAGCATCGATTCATCAATCGCACAAATGATTACCTCCCATTTAATGCTATTAGTATGAAATGTATAATATAATAGAACAGAGTCAACATATTACAGTATATAACATTGCTTGTTTTGGCATACAAGTATAAATAGACGCGCTTTCATTTTTAAAACATTGTTAAGAATGTAGTTAATGGTTCACTGCTATATTACGAATATCTTGTAGAACAAGTTCATACACAGATTCGTCATCATCAGCTTTAAAAATTATCGTTTAAAATAAATGCATGTCATATCAGTGGTACGCTTAATTTAAATCCGTTATACATTTAAGCCAATCTGCTAAGAATCTTAACTTTGTACAAATGCATCAAGATGTATAAAAAACAATTAATAAACTGGGGTAATTAACTGGCCACGTGAAGTTGCTGGTCATTTACTCTATACTACTATTAACAGCATGCTATGCCTGTCTAAAACTTTTACTTGATCTATATATAAAATTGGAAATCAGTTTTAAACGTTATCTTCTGTATAACCCACAGTAAACTGTTCCATATTCGGGCGCAAGAAGAAGCAATGTCGAGACAAATATTTGGCCAAACATAATGCTATATTCGATACGCTCGATGTGGTCACATACGAAGAGGTTGTCAAAGTGCCAGGTGCGTAACCAAAATATCATTTGACTGGAAGTATTTAAATAATACAAAATCACGTCTATATAGTGGGTGATCCAAATTTCCAGCGCAAGACATTGGTGCTATTGGGTGCACATGGCGTGGGCAGGCGGCATATAAAGAATACTTTAATATCAAAGTATCCTGATAAATACGCCTATCCCATACCACGTAAGTAACACCTATCGAGCTGTATATAATACAAGTATGTTTGATATATTCCGTTTATATTTAATAGATACAACGAGACCTGCTAAGCCCGAGGAGGAGAACGGACGCAGCTATTACTTTGTCTCACATGACGAAATGATGGCCGACATTGGTGCCAATGAGTATTTGGAATATGGTGCGTGTCTAAATTCAAGCCTTATTTTTAACAACATTGTAACAATATATGTATATATTAAATAGGAACCCATGAGGACGCTATGTATGGCACCAAGCTGGACACCATACGACGCATACATACAGAGGGTAAAATGGCTATACTAGATGTGGAGCCGCAGGCACTTAAAATACTGCGCACTGCTGAATTCACGCCCTATGTGGTGTTCATAGCGGCGCCATCGCTGCAGAACATTGCAGATGTAAGGATGAAGGTTGACAAGGGGTCAGAGGTTGTGCAGTTTTAATGGGAAATTGGTTTTTTTTTAATTTGTTGCAGTACGATGGCAGCCTGGAGCGTCTGGCCAAGGAATCGGATATGCTGCGTCAACTGTATGGACATTTCTTTGACTTGACCATTGTGAACAACGACATTAGCGAGACGATTGCTACGCTGGAATCGGCAATTGAGCGCGTCCACACCACACCACAATGGGTACCCGTGTCCTGGCTCTACTGACAAGACAGTGAGCTGGAATGTCCCGACTGTTTCGATGGCTGCGATTGCGAGTGGGATGCATACACACAGGCGTCCAATGTGGCGGTCTACTGAGTACACACCATTAAAGTATTAACAAGGCACAAATGCAACACAAACATACACCTACAAGAAACACACAGTGAAATTGGTAGGCGCATGGCGCCCAGTTATTTACATGCATACATTAACACACATACATATACATATGTCTATAGAGAAAGGGTATTATGGGAACTGCAGTCGCAACGCAAAGACAAAATGTTCATTTAAATTACTAATTTGTTTTATGTTTTTTATTATTTTGATGTTTTAGTATCTAAGTTAAATATTATCGTATTTGCCATTCCAGTTAGCTGCTCAGCACAGTCTGTTTATTGTTTGTGTTATTGTTTTATCTAGTATTTTTGTTAAGTATTCTTTTGCCAGACAGCATTAAACGCTTATGTAAATCCTGCACTTGTTAGTGATTAAGTTAACTTGAACAAAAACAAATGGGCACTCCAAACAACAAAATATAATATGTAAACTGTTTACAAACTTATTTGCAACATAAAAAAGTCTTTTGAAAAGCGAGCGTGAAACGAGTTAGTAAATTAAAGCAAACTACGTAATTAAATTTAACTAACATAGAACAAAAAGTGTCATAACAAGCAACAAGCAACAACAACAAGAACAACAACATAAAAACAAAGTATGATGTGAGCAATTTCAAGTGTTTCAAACAAACAAATTAAAACAATTAATTACACATTACAAGGAAAATGAATATTAATGAAAATTTAAAGAATGTAACTCAAAATGTGCACGGTTTTAAATGCAATAAAAGATACATAATAAAATAATAATAAAAATGATTACACTTACATACACAAAGCAAAAGCAAAAGTAAAAGCGAATAAAATTGTTGAAGTTGAATTAATTTAATCAAGAATTTAAAAATGAAATGCAATCAAACAATATAAGCGTAATTTATTTACCACAGCGTTATAATAATAAACGACACTTAATGAACTTAAAGAACGGCAAATTAAAACATAGAGTGAGCACAAAAAAAACACATACATACTAATTACAATACAAATAACAGCTATACAAAAGAAGCAAATAAAAAAAAGAAGAAAATTAAAAAAAGAAAAGACAAGAAACAAAAACGGTAAAATGCAATACCTTATGAACCACTATTTAGTAAAATGTGTGCAAGTCAACGCATCACACACATAGACACACACGTATATATATAAACATATATATATATACACATATATTTTTGAACAACTCAAACTCAGGTTGGATACATTGAAAATCAGACAAGTTGAATAAGATTAATATAGCGAGCGCTTCCTTTTAACCCACAGCCAATAAGCAATAACAGACAGCTAATTCTAGTGAACCAAATCGATGAACCCACAAAACCTAAGAACAAAAAAGTCAAAACATATAAAAAAAAGAACCACCCAATAGCGCCGCAGCTTTAAGTTTTTAATGCTATGTATTATGTATACAAAAATCATGTAGAAATTATGAATACATATTACGGCAACAGGAAACGAGCTCATCAGTTTTATCAGGTTTGCTAAAGGCACCTGCTTTTATAGAGTGGAAAATGTGCTCGTTTTATTTTTTATTCAAATAATTAAACGATCGTTTTTTCAAAATGTTCTATTGTTGAAAAATGATACACCAAGAGTCGTAATTATGCTGTTAGAGCTGAATTTCATCTGAAACTGACAATGTCTTTGTAAGTTTACTAAACTTTACGAATCAACGCAGAGTATAGAAGTGCAATAAGATTGAACATTTAATACACTCGTACAATCAGAAATGTTCTTAACCTACTTATATAAGTACTCGGAGCAACCTGCAGTTGAATTCCTAATGCTACGTGGAACACTCTTACTTTAGGCCAACATATTAGCGCCAACACAAACAGAACAACATATTGGGCAAGGAAATGAGAACACTTTAATTCTTACAATTAGAATTTAAAAATGATAAAAAAAATGTTTGAAATTTATAATCATGCAGCACATTTGGCAGCAGTCAGCGATTGACCCACTATTCTTTCCCCCCATTCGAGCCGGAGCTTATTTTAAGAACCACAACCAACCACTAGCATCCATCCGATCCACACAATAGTTGATATGGAGTTACCCACAAGAACTACATGAAAAATTCTATGGTTTCAAGATGGTTGAACAATTTACGCATATAATAAGTACAATATGCAAAACGCTGGTCTATCAATTTTTTGTTCTGAGCGTTATAGCTGATGAAAGGCAGGCAGGAGGCTTCAGGCTTCATGCTGAGAGCAGACAATGTAATCATAGATGTATTCCCAATGAAGAACCTACCCAAAACAAGAACTTAACTACCTACCACCCACGACAAACGCAGCCGAGTGGCCAAATTAACTAAGTAGTACTTATACCTAAAACCTAGAAAGTGTATGTATTGTATGTATATTTTGCAGCCCCCAGTTGGCTGGGTGTACCACAACACCAATGCTCAAATCAAAATCTTATATTTTACGATAATTGGGTAATAATACGAGTCCGTATGTATGAATGATGTTAAAACGGGGCCCCTTCCGGCTGGAAATGAATAAACATTACTATTTTTTTGTTCAGTATCAGTTTTTCATTGCGAATGCGAGCAAATTGTAGCTGTATATTAAGAATAATTTCAGATTAAAATTAAGTAAAATTTATTGTTGATATTACATAAATGATGAAATGGTATGAAATGAAAGCCAAACAAGCAAACAACCCGAGTGAATTAGAATTTTTCTCTAATTTCCAGAGTTGATAATGAATGGCAATGAAAGGATAATGATGTATTCATAACGATGATACTGATATTTATGATCCCCAATGTCAATACAAATAGATTGACACTATTTGAGTGAATTGTTATAAAAATATAAATGGAATAAGATCGATGTGTGCAAATAGTTGAGACGTTAGTAAATATCATTTGAAGTGAATGATTAAAATGACATTATATACACATAGTTTAAACATGGGATTAATAATAAATAAAACATTGAAACGAAGGGGAAAGCGAATTAAAATTGAATAAAGCAAACAGGAAATAAACACTCTATACCGTCTTTTTTGAATAACTTTTGAATCATGCAAGCAGCAAAAACATCTCAATACAGACATGTCAAGGGAGATGCAATATATTCGAACATATATAGGTAAGTTTGTATTGTAGCATAGGTACACGTACATAAGAACATGTAAGAAGAATTGCAGTAAAGCAAAATTTAACTATATATATGTATATATACAATTCAAAATTTTAACCAGTTTTTATACTGAGTTTCGGAAATGGCCAATGCAAAGAAAAAACAACATCCCGTTCTTGGAAGTCCCTCAACAGAATTCAACGAAACGTTCTGATGACCGTGACAACTTTATGTTGTTCGTATGTGGAGTTTTAAGTAATTAGTAATTGAAACATTATACACAACTTCAAACAGCGTCAGCGTTGCCACAACAGCTTAAAATTTGACCTAAATCGGTATGCATATTTTTCAAGGTAGTGCGAATTTGATACTTTCAGTTTTTTTTTACATTTTTTTTCAATTTTTGGTTAGTTCAGTTGGAGTGTGTTGACCGGTGTTTGATTTCAGCAGTGTGGTTCCACAATTCTATTGAAGTATTGCGCAAGTTTTAGTTAAACTGCAATCATTTCAATTTGTCGTTCCCATGTCAGCCCAGGTCCCGGGCATTTTAGTATGCCAATGTGGATGCCAAAGACGTGCCGGGAAATATTAATAAGCGGAAAGGCTGTGGGGGAGCCAGCACACATACATATATACCACAAAGTCGTGGACAGCAGAGATATTAGACATTTGTGTCATATGCTATTACCGTTGTTGCGCCCCACTGTGTGTGGAGGGCGTGACAGGGGCAGGCGAGCAGAACATCTGCCCGCCAGTCATTGAACTGCAGCTGCAGCACAGTGGGCAAGCTGGCAATAACACTGACAAAAATCGATTTCGAGTACTGAAATCGAACACTTTGATTGCAATTTGTGTTAGCCATATTTATGTCAGGCAAGCTATTAAAATAATCTGTATGCAATCCTAACCTAAGTAATTGAAGTTAGATTAACTCTGAAATCAGCAATGAAAATGCACTTTGGATTGCACACAGATCTTCAATGTACTGGTTGGGGACTTCCCCTTAGATAATAAGGCTGTTTTTTCCGTAGTACAACTACATCTATATTTACATTTAATTTAAACTGATTAAAATGTATCTATTGATAGAGGGAATTTTTTAATAAATTAAATTGATTAGCAAGAGAAACTTGGAATAATTCTAAATGAATTTAATATTTTCCTCGTAGTAACCTCAAAATAAAATGTAATTGATTATAATAGAATTCAACTATTATTCTAACATGGAGGAATAATGGTCAAAGTACGATGATGTAACTCGAGCCATAACTATGCCAGAATTGCACATGCAGAGCATACAAATATTGAAATCAATTTGATTACTATTTTATGGTGTTTGGATGTTTTCCAACAGCTGAATGCAGCTAGTCGCAAAGCGAGAGAGAGAGAGAGAGAGCTGTGTTTGTATTCTCAATTTGGTTCTCATTGCGCCCATACATAATTCAGTTTGCTACGCTCTTTTCCATGTATAAATTTATATAAAATCGCAATGGAAATCGATTCTAGGCCACTGTGCGCTGGAGCGTCGCTGCTCAGCTTATTCTCCCAAGCGATCGAGTTTTGGTAGCTGGTAGCTGGTAGCCGGCAGCCAGTTTTAGTTTTGTTTCGAGTCTGCGCGGTCGAAGTTGTGTCCGTACACGGCTCGTTTTCGAAGTCTGCTCGTAAGTGCTTAGAGCAGTCGATTTCAGATTCAGATTCCGGCTTTTTAATTGCAATTGGAAGGCACGTGTGCATATGTGTGTGGGCAGCCGGAATTTGCTGTATGCTAGTATTGCAGTAGATTGCTTAAACAGTGCGCGCAAATGTAACGTTCCAAATACTACAAATACTTCAATAATTAGCACAATATTACTGCTCGTCTTATCGAATTGATACGCTCTGAGTGCGTAGATTTTGTATCTGAGTTCGGTCGCCTTCAGTGTAATGGTCGCTCCCAGGGCTGACCTCTAACACCGTCCAGATCAGATGCTTTAACGATGCTCAGTCCGCTGTGCGCATTGGCCCCTGATGTCAATTAATCGCGCGATAAGGCAAACCAGTGGCAAACAACTCGTCTGGCTGGCCAATCGTTTGCCTCAGTTGCCCCAGAACGCTCCGACTGTGTCTAACTTCAGGTCTCAAGTCTCTTTTATGAGCTGCTGTGTGTGTGCCAGTGTGTGTGTGTGTTTTTGAAGCTTATCTGCATATATAGCAGCTTCTGCTGCTGTCTCTAATGGTGCTTTGCAAGTTCTCGTGTGCACTTCAACAGCAACAAAGCGACAACAACATCGTCAACAACAAGAACAACAATATACTATAATCTACAATCCAAGCTCAACTTTTGTTAAACGCCGCTCAAGGAAACAACTGGCAGCAGAGCACACATGTGCACAAACACATACGTATACGCATACGCATACGCATACTCGCACGCATACCCATAAAACTTTAAACTGCAGACCTTATGCGTGCCCTTCGTGCTGCCGCGTCCCCACAACCCCCAGACCCAGAGCCGGCCACAAAAGAGCGCATAAACTGCGCATAAAGAATCTCCAATTGACTCTGGCCGTCTGATGACTCCGTCTCTGCGATCTGCTTGGCTGCCTGACAAGTCGTCGAACAGTCGGACGCAAGCGTCAACATCGCGCGCGCATTGAATATTTGATTCATTTACACGGGCTGACTCTCAGCCTGTCCGTCCGTCTGTCCGTCTCTCCGTCTCCCCGTCGCTGGGGCTTTCAATTTCAACTTCGATTTTGGTTTTTGGTCTTTTTGCACAAGGTTATGCGCACGCTGGTATGCCCTCTACAACCATTTAGTATTATTATATCATAATCCGTATACTACAACTTCATATTGTTGGCCCGATGACTTTAAAGCTGTTGACAATTGCCAAAGAGTGGCGGCAATCAATGCCCGCAGAGCAGCGGAAACTTGTCCGCTTAGGTCACCATTAGGGGTAGTCAGTTAGCAGTTGATCGAAATACCAAGTACTCATAATAGAATTCTAAATTATCAACATTTTTAACATTTAAATCAACTCATGCCGTTCTAATGGCTCGCAATTACAAATGTCTATACTAATGACAAGCATAAAAAATTAAGCGAGTGTTATTAAATGGAACACAATGGTCAATTTTGAGCAGTTACAATAAGTACTTATAGGGTCTGTATAGACGGCATGTGGCCTAGTTCATAACGTTGGCAACATATTGAATATGAATCCAGGTTATCAATTACGGAAATAACCAAGCTGCTACGATAAGAACAATGCATCTCACATAAGGGAAGCAGTTTCATTGGAAATTCTATTAAAATCTGTCATTATCAGCTCTAATGTGTATGTTCCGTATTTCTTAAATCAAAATAAAAGCTTATTATAGTTTTTATTGCGAATACTATCAATGTTATTTATAACGAGCTGATTGATTCAAGTATTCAATACAAAATTCGTCTGTCATTCAAAATATGAATCTTGCCTTTCACAAATTTCATGCTCATTCTTTTGTTTTTTTTTGGGTTAGGGCATTGTCACATTCGTGGTAACAGTTGGTAGTAACTGCGGCACAGCCTTAGCGGCTTTGTTGTCGCCTACATTTTATGGTTCGCTTAAAATGCTCATGCTCACTTTTCTGACCGTCATCATAGTTAGTTGTTACTGCTGCTGCTGCTGCTGCTGCTTTTTGGCAAATGCTGCGCTTCAGCGCTCACCCGACACCAACAACATTGACGTCGGCGGCGGCGGCGGCGGCAGGTGTGAGTCATAAACATGGCTAACACCCGACTTTGAGTGTTTTTTGGCTAACCTTTATGTTTTGACCAGTTCAACACGTCTGCCCATGTTGTAGTTATTGCTGTTGATAACAATGGTAATTCTAAGCAGGCAAGTTTTGCGCAACAAGTTGCAATGTGGTTAGCAGTTGTCGTTTTGGTTTTGTTGTGCCACTTTGTTGTTGCTGTGGCTTCCTTGTCCCAGTCAAGAGATCGGCAAACAGAAAAAACCGGTTTAAAGTGGCGCGCCAAACTGTTATAACATTTTGCGAAGTATACAAAAAAAATCTTGAGGAAACAATTTGCGTTTCGGAGACAACAAGACGAGCAAACTCGAATTGTAGCTGATCCAATTTAGATGGCTTTAGTTTAATGTCTCGTGGCTAATTGCAGCAACAGCCGCAGCCACTGGCACTGCCACTTAGGTAGCTCATCTGGCAGCGAGCCTCACCTTGCACCCTGACTTAGTTCAAGTTCAACGCCGCTGCCAGTTCACGGTCAATTAGAGATCGGGCCCCGAGTTCCCTCCCCGGCTCGGATATCGGCATAAATTATCGCTAGCTCATATAAGCAGTAGTTTAAACACAAATAATAAATAGTATAAGCAAGTTTAGTTAGTTACGTACGCCAAAGTAGCTGCTGTGTGTGTGTTTTGTTGATCGCTAAAGAAAACTACATACAATACCCCCTCCCCCACATTACAGCCCCCCCGTTGCATGCCGACCAACAACAGCTGAGCGATGAGCCCGAGCCCGAGCCCGCGGCAGGGCCTGTTCTGGTTGTGGCTGTGGCTGTTGACACTGGCGCTGCTCGTGTTGGCGGTCAGTGGCAGCCGGGAGTCGCAGCTGCGCATTGGCAAAGCCATCAACATATTTGTACGCTACGGCTATCTGGGCATATCGATGCGCGTGATACCCTACAATGACAGCGCCGACAACGAGCGCTGGATATTCAAGGAGCCGACGAGAAATATTTATAAGGTATGTGTACATAAGCCATGCTCTGTAAACGTCTCACCTTCTCATCTCATCAATTTATTTAGTTTTGACATTGAATTTGAATTGTTTTCGTGGCATGTATGCTCGTTTATCATTATACCATTATAGTATGTATATATACTTATTGATTTTCACTAGAATACCTTGTTCACAAAACTCAGTCATCTCTCAGCTTAAATACTTGAAACTTGTTTGATCACTAAACTTAATACAAGTTTTAATGGGTTACCGAACAAAGCTTTCAACCATATAAAAGTTATATATTGTGAATATTAATGTTATTTCAAAGAAATTTTTTGTATCTTTATTGAGTAAGACAAGAGCTTGCTGACTGCATAAGTTTAATAAGAATTTATTTATACTTCCGCTGTAGATTGATAATCATTTAAACTAAGGTTTTTTGGGAATTCAATTGTTTACTTATTCTTAATTTTGTTTTGCAGAACATAAGTGCTCTGTCGGAGAGCCATGAGGATGATACGCCCGGCATCTTCCATGGCGATTTCCACATGGAGTTCTGCGAGAATCGTCGACAACTGTTCCAGGCCTATTTCCGTGACTTCACCATTGAGCATTTGGACAAGCCATGGGAGGCATTTACGGGCGGCTGGTTTCCGGACAATGCGGCCAAGAAGCTTGGCATCAACACCTCGTTCATACAGGGTGACTACTCCTATGTGCTGGTCCGTGTGGTGCGCTTTCGGGAGACGGGAAAATTTAATTCGGAGATCCCGATCAATCAGCCGCTGGAGGCGGAAGTTCGAGCTCGAGCTCAACAGTTCCAGGTGGGCAATGTTACCTCGGCGGTGCGATTTATGGAGTCCTTTGGCACGCACTATGTGAACTCCTACACCACTGGAAATTCGCTTTTCCAGGTGTTTGTGTACAGTCGCAAGAACTACAAAATGATCAAGGAACGCATCAAAAGTAAGGGCCTCAATGGCCTCTCAAAACTCGACTTATACAACTTCTTTGCGCCGTGGTTTGCCGAGCATCTGGGCCAGATACGTTCGGCCAGCGCCAATGCCACCGTGGAGCGTTGGGCGCGTCGCAAGCTGCAATATGAGTACTATGTAGTCAAGTATGTGACTCTCCTAAAGCTGCATGGGAACAGCACGCTGCTAAGGTCCTTGGACAGTCTGCTGGGCAACGATGCCATCTTGCAGCTCGACTTGAAGGCCCTCAACGTGGTATTCAGGGATCATCCACAGCGGGAGAGCTGGTTCCACGAAGTGCTTGACAACAACATGAAACTGTGGGAGATCAACATGCCACTGAATCATCCAAGTCGATAGCACGCACTGAACTAACGCTAGGCTACTTAAAAGTTCCTAAATGCAAGTTGTGCAAGAAGGTGGCGCACATGGAACAGCAATCGTCATGCATCCATGTCGCAATATGTAGCATATGTACTCGTAGTTGTAGTTAAGTCTCTAGCGCCTAGTTACTGTTCTGCCTGTGATAGCTTTTAGATAGTTTAATTAAGCGAGAGTACGTACTTTAAATATGCATTTCAGTATAATTGTAATACACCCTGACTCGCATTCATGCATTAAACGATATTAATATGAACTTTCGACTTGACTTTACTTATATTACTTATCCCCATTCTCATTGAACTTGCGCTGCTTTATACACTGTTCTCAAAGGGTTGACTAAATTTGAGCAAAATCAGCGATGTGACAGATCGAAAACTAAGTTATTGTATGAATGACTTTATTGGTTATAAAGTTAACTATGCCAAGCTGCCAATTTCCATTTTCAGACATGATTTTATTTGATTGAAATTACCATATCCTTAAATTGTCCAAACTGCATATCAGCAATTTAATCTTCGAAGATAGATCCCGAAGATAGTTAATTCAGGCTGTGTGTTAAGATGCGGTATACTTGAAACAGAGTATACCGCAGTGGAGCCTCACTTTTCGATACATCGATACTTCAATTACAGTTTAAGATATCTTCCATAGTTTGGGTATCACTGTGCTATCAGTAGTTTGAGAGTAATTGGTCACTAGCAGTGTTCACAACATTCTGTCCTCAAATACATACTGGGAACAGTCTGTTCTTAAACCAAACACAGCTGCTCTCAAGCTAAGCGGTTGGTGCGTGTCTTTGCTATTTGGAAGTAGTTCGCATTTGAATGAACAAAAGCCGCGTTTTACACCTCTGTTGTACACAGAAAATTGGTAAGAAAAAGGCCTCTAAAACTGTGCAAAATATATGATAAGTTGATTTGAGCATGAACGCGTCGATCTCAGCAACTACTTAAAGAGTTAGTGACACCAAATTAGGAATGTAGGTTCCTGCATACCATACGCACAAAAAGATATAGCTTTGATTTAGCATACATAATACCATATGTGTAGAAGATATGTTTGGAAATTTTGGACCTGGTTATAAGGAGCCTCGCATTCGGTTATACTCGATCTGTTTATGTTCGACAATATTATAAAAGTAGTCAGAACAAAAATTCCACAAGCGTGAAAATTCGCGGAAAACTATTGTATGAAACTTTTATATGATACTAGCAGGTAATATCCCGGCCTTGCCCGGCGAAATATTTAGATGAAAGTGCGTATTTTTTGAATTTGACTACTTTCGTCAACCGTAAGAGATGCAACTAAATAGTTGAGCCACGTGACTAATGTTTTTTGTGTCGGGCTATTAAAAATGTCTTTGAAAAAACAACAAAAAAATGTCCAACTCATTTGTCATTTTAAAACATGGCTGAATGGGAGCTAATAGAAAACAGTATCATTTGTGCAGAAATTCAAAATATTTGTTTCTTAAGCTAGGAAATCTTGCGGCACACTTTTAGCTATGACTCGGCCAAACCCTTAAGGATTTCAAAGACATATACATTTCTGTACTCGTAGCAATCAGGACTATCGATGGGCATTCAAGAATTTTCAGGACCTCTCCGATCCTAACGCACAAGGTCCTTTTAAAATCTGCAAGGATACGGCTGAATGGGAGCTAGTAGAAAATAGTATCATTTGTGCAGAAGTTCAAAATATTTCTGGCATACTTTTGAGCTGCTGATCTTAAGCTAGAATATCTTGCGGCATACTTTTAGCTATAGCTCGGCCAAATCCTTAAGGATTTCGAATACATATACATTTCTGTACTCGTAGTAATCAGGACTATTGATTGGCATTCAAGAATTTTCAGGACCTCACCGAAAAATCGAAATAATAGTCAAATAATAATTAAACTGATTGTTTATTTAAATAAAACATAAAACATATACATAAATATATGGAAACATGAGTCGTATTGTATTTAATTAATAAACAGCACAAGGAATTAGCCCCACTTTGAAGTCAGTTCTGCAGTTATCCAGCTTGACTTATTGAAGAAAGGCCGATCTGTGCGGCGTGCTCACCTACGGATGGCGATAGGTGTAGGACTCGTTCTCTATTTGGGAGTAATATGTAATATATTTATCCAAAAAAACATGATTCAGTAGTGTAGCGCGGGGGGGGGGGGGGGAAGAAGCAGCGCAGCCCCCACTTAAAATGCCTCGCTTGCGCTGTCGCTCTGTGAGTGCGTCTTTGTGCATGTGTGTGTGTATGGGTAAATGTACGAAGATGCGATCGAAAATTTTCGACCTGGGTGTACCCAGGGAGTTTTGCAGTCGGGCATATATAGCACTATAGCAGTCTTACTTGTTTTTAATTTGACTACTTTCGCCAATCGTAAGAAATACACAAAAATAGCGTATCGCAGTTATCCATTCCTTGAGGGTATGAAACTAAATAGTTGAGACACGTGAATAATGTTTTATGTGTAGGGCTATGAAAATGTCTTTAAGGCCACTGCCATTCCTCGCCCCTGGCGAAGCGCAGTAGATTTTCCAAAATCATTTGGCATTTGAAAACCATATCTAAGAATAATACCAAAAATCCAGACTAAAGCTTTTCAACTATTTTCAGCCCGTTGTATTGCCTGCAAACTACCGAGGTTTTTGTATTTATATTTGGAAATTAGTATGAAGCCATTGGCATGACCCTTTCCCGACCGTGACCGTGAGTTTGAAGTCAATCAGACGTTAATCATAAAGTTTCATACAACAGTTTTCCGGGGGTAGATTTTCCAAAATATTTGACCACCGCGGCTTATTTAGTTTTCCTATAGAACAATGAATGAATGAGTTTGAAAACCATCGCAAAATTAAAAAAATGTCGAGTGCCAGAGTTTTCCACCGATTTTCCGACCATGAGGTTGAATTTCCCAAAATCGCTGATGCACGTGACGAATTATTTTACGTGAAGAGCTTTGAAAATGAATTTGAAGGTGATCGGACTAAGATTAGACTTTCGCCCATACAACCTTGAGACCCCCATTTTCCGTCCATGGTAGATTTTCCAAAATCGGTGAAATATGTGTCAAATACCCATACAACCTTGAGACCCCCATTTTCCGTCCATGGTAGATTTTCCAAAATCGGTGAAATATGTGTCAAATGAATTTTTGTGCAGATCTTTAAAAATTTAGTTTTGTATACAAATGAATTCCTGCTAGGGTATATATAGCTTCTGCACTCCGAAGATAGCCGTCCTTTCTTGTTAAATATCATGCTATTGGCCTCAAACTTCTTTTTGAAGGTTCAACACAAAGATATAACGAAAAGTATAATAATTTCAGAAAATCGTGGTGTATTGTGTATATCTGATGATTGACGATAGTTGTCAAATTGAACATAATGTATTTTAATCTAAATATTTTTACGGGCAACGCTGGCGTTTTACCAGCTAATATATACGTATACATATAGATAAATAGTGTTGAACTATCTCTATCGATATTTGAAAAGTTGTTAGGCAAGTGCAAGGCAGATCGATTACACTTCCTATAGTCTACCGCCGATTAAGTACACTTACGACTATAACTTCGAGGCCTTACCAACATAAACAGAAACAGTTATCAAAGCCTGCAATGCAGTTAGCAACGAGCTGGGACCCGCACTCGGACAGCTAGCGGCAGGCAAAGGCAATCAGCCAGCTGGCTACGCATGTGAATATGATGAGAGGAATGGGAAGGGGGATGTAGATGGAGATGCCACCGCTGTGGCATCGACTACGCTGTTGATAAACTCATCCATCTCCAATCCACTTACGAGCGCAAATATTTACACAATTTACTCGAAAACGGAGGTATGAGCATATAATATTTCCAAAAACGATGGCAAACACACACACTCACACACATACATACGCACACACACACACACGCACACAAATACATACAAATATGGCCGAATGTTTGGAAGTTAGGCACAGCACAACAGCAACAAACCTCATCATTAGACAGACACATTTTGGGGATTGCAAATCAATGATGATGATTTGGGTGAGGAGCCATAGTTCTGTACATGAATGAAATCACAAGCGTTGTTACTTGTGCATATGAAATGGTCAAGATATCTGTGTGTGTGTGTGTATGTGTATGTATGTGTAAAGTTCAAAAACTGAACGAGCAGCAAGCAAATCAACTATGTACATAATACACATAAAGTATGTGGGAACGGGAATGTTTATTGGCATAGAGTATGCACCCCGTATATAGTATAGTACTTATATATAAGCAGAGATCGGAGCCAGCTTAAATATAATGGCTGTCTGCCAGCATTTTGTGTCTGCGTTTCAATCAAACTGGCCAGCCAAATGTCCAAGCGGCTACAACAGCTACTCAACAAAATTGGAAATGCCATTGGTTTGGGGTGTTGGCTTTATTATTGGAATTGGTGGGCTGTGCTGGGTTGATTGGTGGTCAATGCCAAACATCAATAATAATTTCATAAATGTAATTTGGGAGAGGCAGCCGCAGTCACTTTGATTGAGCTCTTAATTGCACTGCATTGCCTGAGCCTTAAGTCCTTGTCCTCACTCATCTCGATGAGTCCTTTCATTAGTTGAAGTGCAAACATAATTATAAGAACTGCCAAATGGCTGACTTCAAATTCTCAAGCTTACCAGTCTAGGTCATCTTGTTTTTAAGCCAGTTATTGATATTATGTAGCTTTAATATTTTGGTCTAAATATAAGTCCAGGTAAATTGTGGATTCTATATCTTAGATTATAATAACCAAGTACATTTTTCAGTGCTTGACAAAGTAACACTCTGGAAGTTACAATAAATGTCTAAAGCTGTTTTATAAAACGATAAGTGGACTATCATTATTAGAACACTAATTGCTAGCTAAAGTAACACAAAATTAATATGTTACTATATTTGACTTCATGTATGCTTATCCAAGAACTTTCATAACAATTCCATAATAGTAAAAAACTTTATTCTGTATTAACTAATTTGGTAAAGTATCTCTTATATC
Source organism: Hirtodrosophila histrioides (assembly GCA_037075165.1). Lineage (NCBI taxonomy): Eukaryota > Metazoa > Arthropoda > Insecta > Diptera > Drosophilidae > Hirtodrosophila > Hirtodrosophila histrioides. The sequence continues at coordinate 12,276,834 of JBAMCL010000646.1, forward strand.
CGAGGACTTCCGGTGTCAAGAAAATTATAATATGTTAGTTTTAATCTATGCTTGTGGGACTATTAGAAAACAAATGTTTGCCCAAGAAGTCAAGCCAATGCCAAAATACAACGACAGCCCAGATTTAGGCTCAAGGAAATCGGGAAAATCCGGCACACAATCCGAAAAACATGTTGTAAAGTCAAAAGTCCGGCTTATGCTTAAGCGCAATTAGCGTTAATTGCGCTGGACAACAGCCATGAGAAGATGAAAAACAACAACAACAACAACAACAAGAAGAACAATAACCACTGTTGCAAGAGCAAAAACAACAACAGACTCCCACAGTCAACACACGAGCTGCATGAGCCGCATCCTGGCAGGAGCCAAGACCTGATCCTGCCGCTGCTGCTGGTATTGGTATTGGTGTTGCTGTTGCACACACGCAACATTGCGGCCACTTGAAGTTTAATTTAATTTTTTCTTGCGGCTGCCGCAACGTCGCTGGTTTCAAGTGGCAGTGCCCAGGGATTGGCTGTTGATTGTCGGGCCATTCGGTGGGTGGTTGGGTGCCATAGTTTACAGCGAAATCATCATCATTGACATCATCATCGACATCAGGACGACAAAGCAGCGCCATCGCCATCGCCATCGCCATCGCCATTGCCATCGCCAACGCAATCGACGTTCGTCAAGCTCGTGTCGCAACTTGCGATGATTGATGGTGCGTAATTTGGAAAATTAGAAGCACATAGAAGGACAGCGAGGACAACGTGGATATTCAGGACAGCCGAGGCCAGAGGCAGCAGGAAAGGGGTGGCCGAGCCATTTTTGGGCCATCGAAAGCGCAGCCCACCGCCCTTGCTAATGTTGTTGGCACAACAAGGTGTGTCCTGGCTGGTCGGCTCGTTTGCCGCGTGTCCTGGCGCGTGCAGCCCAACAAAGTTGCGTGTGGTTATTAGAAAACAATTTAATTAAATATTCACTTGAACCACAGCGGTAGCAATGGCAAAAGTGTAGCGTCGCTTTCTCATCATAAAGAGCTCAAACAATGCCCATCAATATTGAACGATGTTGGTCGGAGTCCATTTGAAACGATTCGCTCGTCGCCGCTGGCCCGTGCTCTAATGTGAGAAAGTTTTATTTTTTGTTATGTGGGTGGGCCAGTTAGGGTAAAATTAAGAGTTTGGGAAGAACCACAGGCTCTGGCAGCGAGGGAACGCCTTTGATCTAGTTTACAGCTGGAGCGTGTGCTCAAGCGTATCCTTAAACTTTTTGAAACACATTTTAGAAATTTTATTGATTGCAGTAAAAACACTGGAGTTTTGAAATATCGTTTTATGCTATCTTTAATGCCGCAATCGATTAAAACTCAATTTCCAATTGTTATAAACAAGAAACTGTATTTTTGTTGTAGTGATGATGATAAAATCCAAAGGGAAATGATTTCCTTTTGGTTAAGTTATGTAAGCTGAACATATGAGAATTTTATAATCTGTTGCCCAAAAAATATATGGCAAGAGAGTGTATTGTATCTGTGAAATGGTTGGCTGTCTTTCTGTGTGTCCATATGAAAGTAGTTTTTGTCGACAACCTTAAAGCTAGAGCAACCGAACTTGGTACACACCTTGGTATATACCCTCACTTTATAAAGTGTCGAGATCAAAGTTAAAATAATACAAGTTTTCTAGTATATTAAACTTCTGAATCGCACGTTGTTCATTTCAAAAGTGACAGCTTATTCACTCTTTATATGCTCATATAGATAACTTAAAACTATTTAATGGCTTAATATCGGTTTTGACAAGTATAATTGCCAGTTAAACGTTAAGTTTTTCTGGTGAAAACGATACGAAAATAATACAACGATGTTTTCCATTAACATCATCGATATTGTTGTTGAAGAAATTGCAAATATTGGTGTCAATTTAGCTGCCAATTAAACTGTGTTATTTCTTATTCTTAAGCCAAGAATAGTCATTAAATCATACCTAATTTAGGGCTTCTAAAGGTGTGACAAAGCATCACTTAAAGCTACTAAAAACTCATTATGTGAGCAGCGCAGGAAGCAGCTCGATTCTGTTGCAAAAGAGCTTTGCATGCCACAGTGAACCCGCACAATACCTGAATACATTCACCCGCACATCCAGCTGAGAAGTCATTGCAGGACAATGGCAAAGTCGTTGCCTGTCTAATTGCATCATCGACGCTTGCTGAGTTAGGGCCACGCGCCTGGCGGGTCTCACCTGCAATTAAACTGTCACATTAGGAACACGCAGTCGAATACGAGTGGTGCATACATATGCAAAGTGATGGCACTGTCCAAAAACCGATTCCAACTACATCCGACAAGGATGTGCAGTGGGGGTGGAACAGTTATGGGCCACGTGTCGGGTGCGGCAACTGCGTGTGCTGATGAAAGTTGAACAAGCCAGCAACACTACATAGTATGTGAAACAGCAGGGCCAGAAAGAAGCCCTTCCAACAGCCAAAAGTTTTGCTTTGGGATTAGCCGCAGCTCAGAGCGTGTCATGGCTGCGAATGTTGGTGGCTTTTATGCCATTCCCATTGTGTTTGTTTACAGTTACATTTGCGCCCGCCAAGCCAACTAATGAAAGCAAATCTGCGCATTAATTTCAAACGAATTTGTTTTGATGCCGTGATAAGCCGGCAACCAACAACCGGCATCGTTCCCGTTCCCGTTGCCGTTGTCGATGCCTGCGCCCAGCTTGCCAGAAAAGCGCTTGCCATTTGGGCGGCTGCTGCTTCTCAGCCACACTGAACCACTGAGCCAGTGAGCCACTGAGCCGCCAAGCTGGCCCGTTTTGATTTCTGTCAATAGCCCTGCGGGTTGGCACTTGAGCGTCGTCATCATCGCCGTGAACTGAAACTGAATTTTGCAATATGCCTGCGGCGCTCAACGTACGACGCACATACACACACACACACACCCACTCAAACACACACACATACTCGCAAGCACGCTTTGCATTACAAATGCCAAATGACACGCCCCCGAATTGGTGCGCCCCCATTTAAGCTTCTATGCCGCCGGCGTGCTACAGTTATTAATCAGAAAATACACTAAGCAACAAGTTCTTTTTTTTTAATTTGAGTTGCCGTTTTCGAAGAGCAGAGGCTTACCTTGGTAAGGAAGCTTATAGCCGGGGTACAGATTTCAGTCAGTATTGCACTCATAAGAACATTTGTAAGATACGCTAGAACGTAGGGAAAAGAAAATGTTTCAGGGATAATATAAGTATAAGTATAGGTGTACCTACGCACGGGTTAATAGACCTAACACTGGTCCTCTACTAGTCACTTGAAGTTATTTCCAATATCTAACATTTCAATGCAGTACTTTTCAAACTGTATATCATTTTATAAAAAAAATTAAATGGATGATTAAACCCAATATGGGTAAGATCGCAAACCACCTCACAACCACCTCGCAAATAAAAAAAATAAAAGGATATAATTTTCGATTTTCGATAACATTATTTTAAAAATCATAAGCCCATCTTCAACATTTTAACAATACAGTGGCATTTTGATTAAACTTTCTTTATACTCCAAGCATTATCTTTCTTTATACTACAAGGACCTTTTTTTATTTTGTAATTTTATTTTACTGGTACAGGGCGGATTGTATGAAATAATTTTTTACAATGATCAGGCAACTAGGATCACCGATAGATTTACTTAAATTATTGTATACATAGCAACATAATGGAAGATATGTCTACTAAATATGTTATCATATCTTAATTATTTTGGTAAAATATATATATATATTTCTGACTGCGAAATATTGTCAAATAATTTTATAATTTTTAGGCATGACCGACCGACTAAACGAGGTGGTGGCGTTCTTATTGCCGTCAATACCAGACTACAGTCGGAATTGTTATCCCTAATTTCTTCTGCTGATGTTGAAATAGTTGCTGTTAAAGTTACTCTTCCATCATCAGTTCTCTATATTACCTGCTCTTATATTCCTCCTGCTTCTGATTTACATGTTTATATGCAACATATAGGCTGTATTAACGAAGTATGTTCCCAAGCGCGTGACATTGACGCAATTGTTGTGCTGGGTGATTTCAACTTGCCTGCCGTAGCATGGTCATTTGTCAACTGCGCAAATTATCTTACTCCCTCCTCTCAGCATGACTTCTTAGACTGCCTACTAGACTTTCCTCTTTTCCAAATTAACTCTATCACTAATAACTTAAATAGAATATTAGATCTTGTTTTTACTAACGACTATCTAAATGCTTCCATCTCCAGGTCTACTCCCTTATCTATGCCTGAAGATTTATACCATCCTACATTAGAGATTGCTCTCTATTTCTCTAAGCCTTTTTGCTCACCTTCTTCCATTTCATCTGAGACATATCGTTGCTTTCGCAAAGGCAATTTCACTTTGCTTAATCAACTGATCGCTGCAACTGATTGGTCCTCGCTTGATAACGCAGTTGACGTTGATAACGCTCTTATCTCATTCTATGCAACACTTAACTCTCTATTAGACATATGTATTCCTAACTCTTCTCGCAAATCTAGTTGTGCTAAGCCCCCTTGGTTTACACCCAGACTCTCCAACTTGAAAAATATTAAATCTAAATATTTTAAAAAGTTTAAGATGTCTGGTTCTAGTCTTGACTTATCCAAATACTCTATTGCTAAATCTAACTTCTCTCTTCTTAACTCACAATGTTACATGGAATATATCGCCCGGTGCAAAAGTCAATTTGCATTCAATCCTAAACTTTTCTATTCTTTTGTTAACTCTAAACGTAAATCTTCACGTCTTCCTTCTTCTTTCTTCCTTGGCAATGAAAAAGCATGCAGTGACTCAACTGCTGTGAATTTATTCGCCAAATTTTTCCAATCCACCTATTCATCTATTCCTATTTCTAACACACCATATCCCTACAGTATTTCTTCTTCTAATAATATTTTCGCTCCCTCTATTTCCGCGTCATCTCTTCTATCTGCTATTAAGTCCGTAAAACTTTCTTACTCTCCTGGGCCTGATCATATTCCAAGTTGTGTGTTAAAGGAGTGTAGCTCTTCTTTAACTCTTCCCTTACTTAAACTTTTTAATCTTTCCCTAACTACTGGAGTCTTTCCATCTCTTTGGAAAGACTCATTTATCATACCTCTTCATAAAAAAGGTGGCAAGTCTGACATTTCTAATTATAGAGGTATTGCAAAGTTGTCTGCTATCCCAAAATTATTTGAGAAAATTATTACAGAAACTTTGCAGCACCTCTGTAAATCTATAATTTCTTCATCCCAACATGGATTTATAAAGAGTCGGTCTACTACGACCAATTTGCTAGAGTTTTCATATATAATAAATGATGCATTCCAAAAGAAAATGCAAACTGACGTCATTTACACTGACTTCAGTAAAGCATTTGACTCTGTAAACCATGATCTCTTGATTTTTAAACTTAACAGTATTGGTTTTCCTATCTCTTTTCTGTCTTGGATTTCTTCTTATTTAAAAAATAGAACCCAAAAAGTACTACTTAGATCTACAATTTCTAAACCTGTTTTCGTAACTTCTGGTGTACCCCAAGGAAGTCACCTTGGTCCTTTATTCTTCACACTTTTTATTAATGATCTTCCATCTATTTTATTACACTCTCGTATACTCATGTATGCAGATGATGTAAAACTTATTCTATCATTTAATAATCCTCTCCAAACTAAACTACTTCACTTGACCTAAACTCTATGCAACTTTGGTGCTTGGCTAATATCTTCCTCTAAATGTTGTAAATGCATGTTTATGACATTCAGTCGATCTAAGCCCTTTCTTGGTAACTATTCTATTGATAACTTTCCCTTAAAACGTATTACCTCTGTTAAGGACTTGGGTGTCACTTTTGATTCTAAACTTAACTTTAACTTGCATGTTTCCTCTATTGTTAACGCTGCCAAGGGTGTACTTGGATTCATCAAGCGTTGGTCGAAGGAATTTAATGATCCTTTCACCACAAAACTGCTTTATGTGTCGCTTGTACGCCCTATTCTGGAATACTGCTCATGTATATGGTCTCCCCAATACAAAAATAGTGAGGTCCGTATTGAGTCAGTCCAGAAGCAATTTCTTTTATTTGCCCTACGTAGCTTAAATTGGGATCCCAATATTCGTCTGCCTTCTTATCCCAGTAGACTCTTACTTCTAAATCTTCCGACTTTAGCTAACCGTAGAATAATTCTTGGTGTGGTTTTTATACATAAGTTGATTAGTGGCGACATAGATTCTCCTTTTCTTTTAAGTCGTCTTAATTTCACTGTCCCTTGTAGACCTACTAGAAACTATATTCCCTTATCTCTTCCTACATGCACTACTGATTATGCTTTACACAATCCTTTTCGTGTTCTATGCACACAGTATAATTCTGTTTTTCATGTTTTCTCCTCTGAACTCTCTCTTCCCTCTATTAAACTTTCTCTTCTAAACCACCTACGGGTAATCTCTGGCCGATCCCAGCTGTGAGCAGGGGCACAGCTTGCCGGCGTGGCAAATAATCTTCCCCCATCGGGTTGGAGATTGCCCACTCTATGTCCCACTCTATTTCCTATTTTCTACTCTACAACTATTATATTCTTTCCCATCCCTTCCTTTTGTAGGTCCTTCCCTCCTTAATGTTATCTCTAACCAACTTCGCTGTGAGTTGGGGCACAGCTTGCCGGACTGGCTACTAAAACTTCCCCCACCGGGTTGGAGATTTCATTCCTATTGTCTTTCTTTATTTTTATAGTCTTATGCCTTAATTAACCTTAAATTCTATAAGTTTTTTCTTCATAACTAACTCTACTCTATCTTGCTATAGGCTCTAATAATGACACCGGCAATTCTTTGCTGTGAATAGGGGCATAGCTAGCCGGACTGGCAAATAAACTTCCCCCAACGTGCTGGTGTCGTTATTAGTTTTCAATTGTAATTTCGTGTAGGCTTTTTAAATTGTTTTTTTTAAATTTTTTTTTTCCGTATATCTATGTATTATATTATATTTTTTGGTTCGGGGCAGCACTGTTTTGCCTTCGTTAATAAATAAAATAAAAAATAAATATATATGTATATATATTTGGTAAAATATATATATATACATATATTTTATTTAAACAAGTTTTCTGCTATCATAGCAGCTCAAGCAAGTTTTACTTGATGTTATCATAAATACATATTTTAAAATGCCTCCAACTACTTAAAAAAAACACACAGCATACTTTTTGGAGCACACTTTAAACATAGTACTTACATTTAATAATAAATACTTACAACAATTCTAGCATTGATAAAGATCTTTTAGCTCTACGGTAGATTATTTGTAACCCTGTGGCACAGTGTAATTTGGTGGAGTGTGCATGTTAGCTAAGTGTGTAATTAAAGTAGTTGCGGTTCATAATGCTTGATGATGATGAGCTGCACTTGTTGTGAAGGACTCGCCTGGGAAAGCATGTCCTGGCACTTGTAGTGGCCGCGTGTGCTGCACGTGACTCCGCTTGATAATGATCTCACATGCACTTGCCAGATAAATTGTGAGAACTTCTTTAAATGCTCTCTATGCTCATCAATATCAGCTAAATTATTGATTGTCAACAACTGAACGAATATATTACTCGTATCGTATATATATGCCATATACTATTAGTATGGCAGTCATTGTTGTTGCGTCTCAATGTCAAGATTAATCGCCAGCTGTGACGAGGTTAGCGGACAAATCGACTGACTGACAGACACACGGACGGACAGACAGACAGACAGACAGAGCCAGGTAACATCACAGCCAGCCAGCCAGCCAGAGCAGTCAGCTTCTATATAACAATGAAATATTGTGCGAGTATTGTAAAGTATAAAAAATATTCAAGTTCGGCAGCTTGTCAAGTGGCACTTGTCGTCAGTTGAACGTCACGGCGTTCGGCCACTTTGTCAATTCAAGTGAAATTTTTATTAATTTCGTCTTCAAACTGCAGACACACACACACACACACAGAGACGCACACATGCATGTGTATATGGACATATATGTATCTTTTGATATAAGCATATATTCTATATGTTCTCATCGGTGGCAAACCAGTTGAAAATTAATTTCTTTGCTTAATGCTAACAAATTGCATGCAATTTATCAGCAGCTCCCTAAAATTGACAACGTCTGCGTTGGCGTTGGCGTCGACAGCGACAGCGACGTCTACGTCGGAGTCGGAGTCGGCTGCGTCGGTGCCTTTGTGTGACCTGTATCCTTAATTCTTTGCCGTTGCTTTGTTGCCAATTGACAGTTGTAAATGTTTGTTGTAAATTGTGCTTTAAAGGTGCTAATAGAGTGCCACCGCCGTGCGCGTTTCTCAAGTTTTTGATTGAGTTGCCCCAATGGACAGCGGCGAACAGAAATCAATGAACTCCACAGCCAGATACAAGACATAAAGATTTTATTATACTTTTGGCCGCCCGGCCAGGCCAACTTGGCTCTCTTTGATTTCGTACCGACCAAGGCAAGTGAATCACAAGAACTTCACACCGCATTCCAAGTGCCGCTTCATGCCACGGTTGCCTCCGAAGTTGATGCTGCAGTAGCTGCCCAGTGCAAGCTATTTATGAAGTGTTGGTCTCAGCCTGGGAATCTCTGTTTGTCTAGCAAATTAATGCGGCTACCAATAAAAGCCCACAGCTGTATGCGACTTGCCGCTTGAAAGGCCTTGCAAATGGGGCGACTTAACTTTGTTATCACGCTTGCCGCATTAAGGTATATCTTTTGGCTAACTCAAACGAGTTATTGCTTAGGACTGGCTGAAACGAGTTCAATAACCAATTAAGACTTTGTGTTCTGAAATTTCCATAAGCAAAAAGTAGTTATATCAATTAATACATTCTCGTATATTTGGGGTGTGAAAACTTGTAGTATGGTTATTATAACATTTGAATAAATATTTGATTCATATGAATTCAGTAACTGAGGTATTTTATTTATAGAAAAAACTATAAGGATACATGTTTCTAATGTTAACATTCCCTGCAGCAAACAAACAGTTGAGTTATTTTAATTATAGCACTCAATTATCATAGTTTGCAATAATATGAAATCTCGGATGCGATGTGTCTAAGCTTTGAGTTGACAAGTTTTTAGATTGTCCTTCTTGATTTGTAGTTGCATTTTATTGATTGAATTTTACTTTCATTATTGTTTCGTTGGCTTGGTTGTTTGTTTACTCAATGTCATTGACTTTGTAGCTTTGACTTTGGTGCAACCAAGTGTAACAATTTACAAGCAGACAGCAGACAGTAAAAGCAACAAACACACCTACAAATGGGCAGCAACTGTCAAGTTTCATATTGCACCAAATTATTGTAAGAGTCAACGCGTTTTATATTATTATTATTACATTTTTTCTTTTTTATTTTGGCCATTATTAAATTAACGCTTTGGTTGGGTTTGCTGCGTCATCACACAGTGCCAGTGCCCAGTGCCCAGTACAGAAAAGGAGCCGCTTGCCGTTATGCGTCGAAGGATGTTACGACGGCTCCGACAGCGGCTAACAAGGGTGCCGCATGTCCAGTTGAAATGCCAATGACTTGCCATTTTCAATGGCACTTGGCGCGTCAGCGTCAGCGTCAGCCTCACGTCACGTTATGCGTATGGCCAACCAGGAGAGCCGCATAACCGCCAGGTTGCAGTAGTACCGGCAAACCAGCAGAACCAGCAGAGCCACCAGAACCACCAGAGCCACCAGAGCCAGATGGATGGATGGGCCCATGGACACGTGTAGACAGCACATTGAAGCGCTCAACTGCCAGCTAACAGTCACGCGGCGGGTTTACAGCTTCCAATATTTCCTTATCAAAATTGAGGGACCACACACGTTGTGCTGCACCTTGCGGCGCTGCTTTTAACAACTCCATGTCTAACACGTTCTTATCAGCGTCTGAGACTTGGCGATGATGACTTTTACAAAATGATGAAGATAAAGCTGGGGCTCAGCTGTAGATGGAACTCTGAAGCTGAAGCTGACGCTAAAGGTGTAGGGCTGGAGCACTGCGACTGCTGGAGCTGCTGCTCGTTGGTTGCGCACGCATCGTCATGTAAGCGCCACTTATGTCACTTGTGCCGTTGATGTAGAGTTGGAGATGGAGATGGAGCCTTCATTGGAGCACACGAGCACACTCATCTACAATACTACATCGCATGCAGCTCCAGTTTCTAAGCTGCTATTGCTGTTATTGTTGTTGTTGTTGCTGTTGTTATGATTGTTGTTGTTGCTACTTCATAATATGCTGTGTTTGATGGGATTAACACAAACGGCCAACACATCTCAAGCATCTAAAGTTGTGCGCCAGTTTTGTAGCTGCGCTTTTTTACATAGTCATCACCATGATCAACAGCCCCAAGCAATGGGCTATGTCCCTATGCCTGTATCTGTATCTGTGTCTGTATTTGTATCTGTGTCTGTGTCTGTGTCTGTGTCTGTGTCTGTATCTGTGCTTGTACCTGTACCTCTACCTGTTTCAGTTTATGTATCTGCGCTCTTCAGAGTCTCCAAGTCTCCAGTCTGCGGCTCTTCAGCCTCATAGCTCTTTGCGCTGTCTGCGCGTTGGCTCAAGAGCTAATTTGCGTGTCAGCCAGTCAAAAGTTTATGAATGATAGCCTCAAACCGGTCCTGGTACCCACATCAACAGCCAAAAACGTGTATCTATTGAAAGCCAGCAAATTATTTGATTTGGCTCTGTTTATATTTTGCTCGCTTGCACATTTATTTACGCGTTTGTGCAGCATTATCAATTAGTCAAAAGCTTTATCGATATTGGTCATTGTTTTCGGAAGTAATTAAGACCCAATCGAGCGACCAGAGCAAACAGAACTTTAATCATATTTGCTTTGGCGTTTCGACACTCCAAAAATCACAACGCACTGCGATAAGTCCAGAGGCCCAAGTGGACAGCACTCTGATAGCTTCTGATAGTGCACGCTTGTAAATCAATAACTACCGAAAAGCTAACGCTACATGGTGACAGAAATTCGGTCTACAACAATTAATTGAATTGTTTATATCAGCGCCTACATGTGTAGATACAAATGTATCTTTCCCTCCATCTCTCAGCGCCACACCGCACCGTACCGTGTGAATGTGAATGTGAACAAGGCCACTCAATAATATCAAGCACGATAAAAACTTTTCGACAATTTGACAGCTTTTGGGCTGCCGCTGCTACTCGTCATTGGATATTGGGTATTCGGTATAGATAGGGTCTGCCGGCCTAGCCGTTTCTAGATAGGAACAACAACCAACACTGGCAGCAGTCTTGTTGTCGCCGTGCACGGCTCGAAAGTTAATTTTTCAGGCAACGAATAAATAATTAGCAGACATGTGCTAAGTTGAATAAGCATTTTTAAGGGGAACGAGTAGCACGCCATTAAAACATCACTCTGCTCGACTATGAATACCCTAAAGTGATCTACTTGAAGTACAGCATGTATCAGAGACAGTAGTATAAATTACATCAGCTTGTATTATTAGATTCTTCTCATAAATAAATCGAGAAAGAAATATTCAAGTCGATTCGGTTTAAGGATTTTAACTGAACCAGTTGTCCATAAAGATCCAAACCCGAATCGAACCAAGTATTTTATAAAATAATGTCAGTTGAAGACACTTGTGACTTGTTAAGAGCCTTTGATGGTGTTCATCGAGAACTTTTAATATAAAATATATAGTATTTAGATATGTAGTCTCGCGATTTTAGTTATGTAAATGCATACAAATTTGTATTAAATTAGTTTAAATATTATAGCTTAAGCAGTATTTATTTGCCGGTATAAAACAAATCCTGGTTTTAATTATCTTAAAATCTAGGTTACCGAACCGAACCCAGAGGTATGACAACGGTATGAACCGAGAACCGAATTTAAGAAAATGTACTTATATTTGGTGGTATTTTTACGAAGGTACAAAATGCTGTATTTCCTCTTCTGAAAGGAATGATAGATGCATCGACTGTAATTCCTTCACTATCTGTCAGATTATGTATTTGTAGTTGTAATCCATGCTATTTGTGAAGCCAGTACATAGTTGTCAAGAACGACATCTATATACAATATCTGAGATTAAATAAAAAACGTTTATCGCATGTATTTTGTAAAACAATTTGTCGATTTATTTATATATATATATATATTTTTTTTCTATTACAATTAAATTTTAAGATTTTATAGATTGATAGGTGCTTAATTCTAGCAAAACCAGTAAAAGCCCAGCATACCCTATGTATCCAGGGTATTAGAGTATGAAACCAATAGTTTCAAAAGTGACGATGAGAGAAAAACTAATGTTCGAAAAAGAAATGAACAACAAATTCTTTCGCATGAACAATTTGGGCAGCGTTCTCTGACACGCTCAGAATTGTTGTTGTTGTTGTGGTTATTGTTATTATAATTGCATTTTGTTGTTGTGTTAATGCTGAAGATAGAAAAGTTGTACACAACCGGTTCTAAAACCAAACTAATGATACTAAAATCTTACAGAGTATTGAAAAAATTCAGTAGAAAGTACAGAGTGTTTGGGAGTCCAAGATCTTAGTTCTTAATGGCTATAAGAATGTATCATCTATACACATATATATTGGAATTAAAAGTTGTATTTGTTTCACTACCAAAGATATATTTGGAACAACACGCAGCCTCGTCCCTGAACCGGATGGGGAGCCTGCTTTTAATTAAAAGAAAGAGACTCTGTTCGCGTTATTCTTTATACGAAAAATAAGGTCGCCTGGGTCTTAAAGCATTGTGTTCAGTGTTTGCACATAGATAAAAAGAACTTTATGGCCAACCGCAGCGAGTAGATAAAAGGGGGAAATAATAAGGCGAAAACTGCGACTAGGCTGTGATTTATGCGATTTGAATGTCGTAGTCGGGCGGCTTTCTGATAAGCCACGCACCCAAAAAGCGCTACGTTGTGGAAATTCGCTTATCAAAGACGACTGATGGCGTCTGCAATGCAGTGCAACGAGGCTTGTAAAATGCAGTTTGTGTATAAGTAGTAGAAATGTGAATCATGGCAATGACAGTTACGAAGACGGCGACTGACGCGCCAAAAATGATAAGACAACAATGGATTTCAGCCCGCATGTGAAAGTAGAAAGAGGGAAAAAAATCTGAAATCAACAGACGCGAATGCCTAAAAACGGTCGAGTGCGAGAAGTAAAGGTTAAAAAATACAAATAATACTGAAGGAAAGGAAGGTAAAGGTAAGACGAGTACGCGACGCTGTTTTGGATTGCAAACACTCGCCAGATAAATTGTGAAACGGAAATGAAACACCTACGCAAATAGTGAAGGCGACGCGTAGACACAGGCGCAAACAAACAACATCCTAATTTAGATAAGAGCCGCCAGGGCAGCAGCAGCAGCAGCGGCAGCAGCAGCATCATCAGCAGTAACAACAACAGCGATGGCCTTTTATGGCCAAAAGAAAGTAACCGCCGCCCGTCGCCGCCCGCTGACCATTGCGTGCTCTAATTAATGCGCGATGGCGACCCCGTTCCCGAGAGTGAAATTAACCCGGAGCAAAGTGCAAACACCGCCGATTTCCAGTCCGGCTTGCAAATGATTCAACCATCTACCTCTCTGACGGGGTACTGCTCTAGTTTTGGTGTCACCTCGACGCTGACTGCGCTGTCTGTGAATATTGCATCGTTCGGATATGGGATGTGGGATGCTCTGCCCGATCCCGTGCCATCATCGGTGTCTATGCGGCCCTGCCAGCCATAAAATTGGCATTGTTGTGTACTGCAAACACGCGCGCAGTGTGGTCGTAAAACAAAAGACGCTTTTATGGCTGTGCTCATTACGGCACACGCAAAAGATACCCTCCTGGAGATGGCAACACACGTAAAAATCACAGGGATTCAACTCCTGGCAGTCTAAGATACAGATACGTGTATGAGTATGCTGGCTGTCAAATAGATGCTGTCATTCAGCTTGAAAATGCATGGATGATCTAAGAAATTAAGCAGTTTCTGAAATATTATATATATATTATCATTGTTAATAATCTTAATTTTAAAAGGTTGAAGCTTACTACCAAATACGGAATATCGGCTGCCAACTCCGCACTTATCGATGAATACTTTCATTTCTTTCCTTACAGATATTGCAAGCACGTATATTTCTCGAAACTAAAATAATGTACCAAAATATAAATGTTAAGCTTCATCTATTTGTTTAGATATAAACATTGGTGGCCTTAAAATTGTATGGGCTCGACTCTAACTTTAGTCCGATCTGTTTCAAACTCATTTTCAAAGCTCTACGCATTAAATAATTCGATACGTGCCTCACCGATTTTGGAAAATTCATCCGCATTGTCGGGAATTTTGTGGAACACTCTGCAATTCAACTTTTTTATACTCTGTTCCAGAAGGGAAAAGAGTATATTGGGCTTGCGAATTGTCCGTCTGTCCGTATGAACGCAATTTTTTCCACACCCTTGAAGCTAGAGCAACTAAACTTGGTACTTTATGCTACTTTACTAATATATGAAGTGTCAAGTGCGATTGGCTTCAAGCTCATTTTCAAGGTCCTACATAAAAACGATATTATGGGAAATCTACCCTTACGGTCGGTTAAATTATAGTACGCTATTTTTGTGCATTTCTTACGCTTGACAAAAGAAGTCAACTTGAACATAATCCATTTCAATCTAAATGTTTCGCCAGGCAACGCTGGAGTATACTACTAGTACTAATTATGCCAACAACCTTCGAAGAAATTACTAACTAAATGAAATGAACGAAATTGCTTAATGAAGCTTAGTCTCCAAATACTACAACGACTAAACCTGGTTTTAGTTTACTACATATATGTAGACCAGGGTCATTTAATTGTATGATGCAAAACAAAATTTAAGTTTGCCAATTTGCAAGGCCAATCTGGTATTTATTGAAGAAAATATATTTTTAATAAAATACTTGTATAGATGAGTTAATGGTTTATTTTTTCTTTCTTTCTTATAGTATACCTACACAAATTACAAACGTTAAAATTTCCAATGTTTTTTCCTTTTTCTAAAGAGATACATGTATTTAAGAAATCCGAAAACACGTGTACGCGGATTATAAGCCTTAAATCAAAGCCAACACAAACAGCTCAGAAACAAAAACTCTTTCGCATCAATTTGTTTGCCCGACGTATTAGAACATTTTGCTTAACTCTTGGATTTTTAAATTTGCCAACAATTAAATACGCACTAACAAGCATCGATAATTGGGTTAAGTTAAAAAATATATATATAAAATGTATGAAAAACACGTGCGCCGACACTGCAGTCGACGTCGACGTCTGCGTCAGCGTCAGCGTCGCTGTTGATTTTAACGTGGCGAAGCCAACGAGTCGGCAAAGTATTTTAATTTGTGTGAAAATATTGTTCAAACAAATAAATCAACAATAACAAATAATAACAATAAAAATAAATATTATACATTTCATATCGATACGCACAAACACATGGACAGACAGATACACAACTCAAAACGGTAGCCAACTTCATTTATCTGTGAAAAGTTGGTCAAAATGGACATTTTTGTAAAGTCACGGCCACACGGCGCATGCGTCATAGCACCGCTTAAAGCAAACAAAAAGCGCAGCATTTTAAAGTAATACAAACAGCAAATCGAACAGAAAACAAAAACTAGAAACAAACCAAATGTTTTTCATAAATATAAATGTCTGTCTATTTATTGGCTAAGTGGGCGCGCGTCAACAATTGAAACTGATTAAAAGGCTTGAGCGCAGGGCTTAGAGAGTCGAACCGAACCGAACCGAACCGAACCAAAACGAACGCCCCCGTCTACGAACCTGATTCAATTTCAAACTGAACTTAACTGACCCGAACCGAACCATACCGAACCGAAAGTGGCGCGCTTTAAAACCAAATAAATAAATAGATAAATTACTAAAAGGTAAATAAATACGCGCATACATTCGTGTACAATTTTGGACTGTTGGCGTTACTGCTCGTACTACGATATTTGCTATACGTCACCAAAAACCATTTGCCCCCGACATTCGAGAGTCAAAGCTTGGGTAACACAATAAAAATATTAAATATTTAAGCACATTATTAGAACTGCACACAAGAACACGTGTAAGACGTGAGTCTGCATTAAAGAACGAGTATCTTTGTGTGCTTATGCGAGTATGTTTGATGATATAAATAGTACATATTGAGTTGGATGTACCAGGTATTTACATACATACAGGGACGAGTACTTCGCTCTGTTGGCTTTGTACATAAACAGAGCTGTACATTAAACACAAATACACGTACACATTTGCTCCGAAATTATATTTGCATGTTTAATTATTTATTTGATTATAGAATGAACTTAAATCATCCTGCAAATATGTATTCACGTCATATCAAAATAAGTTAGACAGATAGGCAGAGCAACAGTTAGAGAAATGATTTCACGAATAGGGAAAATGTATTATATCGTAAATGATTCTATTTGCAACCTGATACAAACTATTTCTTTCACAATATGTATTTCATCAGCTGTAAATAATCGAAACCAATATGACACTTACTTCGTACATATTTCTCATTTCTGCAGAAGGGGAACAAGGATGATAATCGTCTTTCTCTCTGTATATATTTTACCACTCACAATTGCTTTTAGTCCATTACCGACTGATTGTAAATCAAATATGAATGAATAACAACTAAGAACGTTGCACTCTGAAGATCTAATCCATATCCAGCTTTTAATATTGTTTGCTTATTTTCCGTGGTAGAAACTTAAAAGGTGTGGGAGATATATATTTTCCTCATTTTCCCGGAAGAAGTTGGTTATGTCAAAAATTTTGTGAAGCAAACTGATCAAGGGTGTCAACAGTAGTCTGTAGGTCAAATTTTCTGACTCTACGTATAAAAATGTAGAAGACATAGGTCTTACCGGAATTAAGGTGGAGAGGTGAGGGTACGTTGGGGATCTTTAGAATTTATCCAACATATGTTATATATTTGGTTTCGGTAGCTTCACCGATGTGGAAAGAATTCGTTTGTACGGGGAGACAGGGACATTGTACAAATCCAAAGTATTCCTTATTCCGAAAAATATATATTTTGAAAGTATATTAGGACACTCTTGATCGGTTAAAAAAATATTTTTCATGAAATCAAGATACATTACCAATTCAATTGTGATTCGCACCGTAAATAATGTACCATTGAACGCTGCCAGCAAAAAAGTGAAAACTAATAATGAAATTCTGAATTGCATCCCATAGGGTTAGGACTATACTATAGGAATAAACTGCAATACTCCGAATTATTAATTATAGACTGATTACAGTTTTGATTGTGAACATCATGAACATTCATCACTTATAATTTAGAACCGTGCAACTTGAGACAGGAAAAGAATTTGTTCAATAATCTAACAACTTTTTGCGATAAGAATTCTCCCCCAATTCTTAATTATGTCACCAGGCCTGATACTAAGACCATTTTTCAATATAATTTATATGGTGAATTGTGGCAAAATACCAAATAGTATTCAAAAAACTGCACAGTGGAAATTCCGCGCGTTTTAGATTTCAGGTAACACTGAACTGAGTAACAATGTTCATTGAAAACTGTGCACACAGGGACGGGAAAGAGGACGCAGTATAAACCTGGCCATAAAACAGTTATGGTCGTGATGATGAGTGGGTACAAGCACACACACACACACGCACACACACACACACACGCACACACACACACACATTTATAGAGAAAGACACTTTAACAGCGAAAGGGTTAAACGGAGTGCACAATGAAAGGCGTCAAGCGAAAATTGCTTAAAGTTTTTACAACCGAAATTAAAATGCGTTTTATCCATGGCCATAAATGGTCGGCGGTCGGTGGTCGGTGGTTCGTGGTCCGTTTTCCGCTTTCCGCTTTTCGTGGTCCGTGGTTCAGGAAGTATTCCACATGCACGCGTGCAGTTTTGCATCAATGAAATGCATCTCAGGTAGAAGGATGATGACGACGCAGCCAGAACTGGGTCACTTTCGCAATGACTTGCCAAAAAAGAAAGATGCGATTGCCGCTGCTGCTGATGTTACTGCTGCTGCTGCTGATGCTGCTGCTGCCGCATGCCGTTGCGGCTGATGGTTGCTGCTGACAGTTGCTGCTGACGGCTGCTGTTGCTGCTGTTGCTCGCGACGCCTCGCCACGAATGTGAATGAATGAGTGTGACATTGGCGTACCTTAACCTCAAATGTGCAAGCTTTAAAAAAAGGAGGAAAAAATACAAGCACACACACACACACACACACACAGACAGACGCATATTATTAATGTCTTGCTTCTTTGGAGCAATACATTCTTTTTGTTTTTGTCAAAAGCCCGTCGAAATTCTCTGGCTAAACATCGCGTCTCGGCCGGCCCGGCCCGGCTGCGGCTCTGCCTGGCGTGTAAGCGGGAGCGAGCGATTATTGATCGCATTAGAGAAAATCGTTAACTGTAACATGGCGTCGCTCACACAACGACGACAACATGCGGCATTAGGGCGCTCTGTTATGCCATACAAACGTGTGTGTGTTTGTGCGTGTGTGTGTGTGTGTGTGTGTGCGAGTGTGTGTGAGGCAGCTGCTCCACAGACACCATCGAGGGCGTTGCTCGCTCGCCGCACGCTTGGGCCCCGCCCATTTGTTGTCTTGGCAACCAGGCGCTGCTCTGTTGATACAAGAGCTCGCTGGCCAATGCGCTTGCGCTGCCAGCGGTGTGTACGTAAGAGAACCGGAGCCTGTCATTGGCAAGACCTCAGAACCGGTGGTTAATCGTTGTGCCAGCTGCTGCTGCTGCTGCTGGTGGCGTGTGTATGTGCGAGTGTGCGAATGGGCGAGTGTGAGACGGGAACAAGGCACAAGGCCATGGGTGAGAGCGAGTCGGCGCTGTCTCTGGCGGCGTAATGCTGCCGCTGCCGCAGTTGGCGTCGCAGTCGCTGTCATCGTCATCGTCGGCATCAGCGGCACTTGAGCGCGGCTCGAACAATATTTGTTGGCAGCAAGCGCAAGCCAAATAGTAGACAAGCGTTCCCCTCTGCAAACAGTCACATTCAAGAGCTCAAGCCAAAGAGACACTCGAGCGGACCAGCAACAGCAACAGCACCGGCAACAGCAACGTCAACGGCAACAGCAACGTCAACGGCACAGCAACAGCAGCAGCCTCCAGTTGGCTCAGCAGCAGCAGCAGCAGCAGCTTCAGCTTCAGCAACCTCAGACTCAGACTCAGACTCAGTGGCCAAAAGCAAGCTAACAATTCACGTTCGTGCGTCGGTTCGTTGCGGCGCGGCGCGCATCAAAATAGAGTCATATTTGCCACGTTATTTTATTTCCAAATTTGCACAAGGCATCAGCGGCGCACACAAATAAATTAATCAAAGTGTTTAGCTTCAAGAGGAGCGACAAGTGCACAAACAAATGCTAAAGCCGAGCCAGCAGCAAACACAACAGTAGCAGCAACAGCAGCAACACCAACAGCAACAGCAGCAGCAACAACAGCAGCAATTGCTTAAAGAATAGAACTTCCAACAACAAGTGACAAGTGCAGTGCACAAAAATGCAACAAATATTTAAATTAATTAACGCTGTGACAGTGCATTGAACAACAATAAGCTAAACAAAAAGAAAGTAAACAAAACAAAAGTAAAAATCGAAAGCAAAATCAAGTTTTGGCTTACATTTTAATTTGTATAAATCGTACGCGTCCACAGAACGCGTTCAATATTTTTGCATCAATTTTAAACGCAGCGCGTTGGAAAAGCCGGCAACATAACGGCGCAACTATTGAACAGCTTTCTTAAGGGTAGTCCCCACCAGACCACCATAGATATAATGCAAAAGCTCTACGCAGAGCCGCCGCCCAGCAGCGCGCCCGTCAGCATGTCCAGCGCTGGCGGTGCGCCAACCAGCGGCGGCGTCGGCGTAGGCGGTGGTGCGGTACCAACCAGCAACAACAATCCCAATCCCACCTCAAATGGCGGCAGCATGAGTCCGTTGGCGCGCTCTGCGTACACCATGAACAGCATGGGCCTGACTGTGGGTGGCATGTCATCCGTGTCGCCACAAGCGGCTGCCACCTTCGGCTCCAGCGTGCTGGACTCGGCCGCAGCTGTTGCCAGCATGAGCGGCAGCATGGGCGCGGCGGCAGCAATGAACTCGATGGGCGGCAACTGCATGACGCCCAGCTCGATGAGCTATGCGAGCATGGGCTCTCCGTTGGGCAATATGGGCGGCTGCATGGCCATGTCGGCGGCAAGCATGTCAGCGGCAGGTTTGGGTGGTAGCTACGGCAGTATGCCGCCAGGAAGTCGCGATATGGAGCCAGGCTCGCCCAATTCGCTGCGACGTGGCGTTGACAAGCCGACAACGTACAGGCGTAGTTACACACATGCCAAGCCGCCTTACAGCTACATCTCGCTCATCACGATGGCGATACAGAACAATCCGACGCGAATGCTAACGCTGTCGGAGATCTACCAGTTCATAATGGATCTGTTTCCGTTCTATCGACAGAATCAGCAGCGCTGGCAGAATTCTATACGCCACTCGCTGAGCTTCAACGATTGTTTTGTGAAAATACCGCGCACGCCGGACAAGCCGGGCAAGGGCTCGTTCTGGACGCTGCATCCGGACTCTGGCAATATGTTTGAGAATGGCTGTTATCTGAGGCGCCAGAAACGATTCAAGGATGAGAAGAAGGAGGCCATAAGGCAGCTGCACAAGAGTCCGTCGCACAGCAGCCTGGAGGCGACCAGTCCGGGTAAGAAGGATCACGAGGATTCGCATCACATGCACCATCACCATCACACGAGTCGCCTGGAGCACCATCAACATCACAAAGAATCCGGCGGCGGCGTGGCACTAGCGGGCGTGAATGTCCTGAGTGCAGCGCACAGCAAGGATGCCGAGGCGCTGGCCATGCTGCATGCTAACGCAGAGCTCTGCCTCGGCCAGCAGCCACAGCACGTGCCCACGCATCATCACCATCAGCACCATCAGCTGCAACAGGAGGAGCTGTCGGCGATGATGGCCAATCGGTGCCATCCGTCGCTGATCAGCGATTACCACTCGTCGATGCATCCACTGAAACAGGAGCCCTCCGGCTACACACCTTCCAGCCATCCGTTCTCCATCAATCGCCTGCTGCCCACAGAGTCCAAGGCGGACATCAAAATGTATGACATGAGTCAGTACGCCGGTTACAATGCGCTTAGTCCGCTGACCAATTCACACGCTGCCTTAGGCCAGGACTCGTACTACCAGAGTCTCGGCTACCATGCGCCCGCCGGCACTACGAGCTTGTGACATCATCAGTACCCGCTGGCTTAAGGGCGCGCGGAGCAGATGCTGCGCTTTGGTGGCGGCGGCGGCGGCAGCTCACATCAGCAGCAGCAGCAGCAGCAGCACTTGCAGCAACAGCAACAGCAGCAACACCAGCAGCAGCAGCAACAACAGCAGCAGCAGGCGGCGCAGCAACTGACATCCGCTACAAATACCACAACAAAGGCCAGCAGTAAGCCAGCGGTGGCCGTCAACTACTCACAAAAGCTGGCCGCCACAGTGCAACAACAGCAGCAGCAGCAGCAGCAGCAACAGCAGCAGCAACAGCAACATCAGCAGCAGCAGCAACAGCAATTGCTGCATAGCCAGCTATCAGCGGAACTGCAGGAGGACTCCTCCAACATTACCAGCGACCTCAGCGAGGAGCAACTGCAGCAGCATCAGGCGGCACAGCAGCAGCTCTACAACAACTATCAACAATATGCGGCCGCTGCCAGTTACCGCAACTGGAATCACAGTTTGACATTCAACAGCGCTGCCGCGTTGCAGAACTTGCTGTAGCCCTGCACAAGGCACTGCATTGTGTAGGTTTCGCACTTGAAGTCGAACTCAGTCCCTGTTCCGGTGTCGGTGCCGGGGCCGGTGCCGAACCCGATACAGATACAGATCCCGCAGCCACTCTCAATCGGGTTCGAGCTGAAGGGCTAATTAGCGAGCGGCTGTTCAATGGCTTTTAGCACCTGGGCGCATCCTTTGAGCACGAGTGAGCACGTGAGTACGGCTCCTACACTTGTAAATAGTTCAAACTACTCTTTGGAAGCACTTGCTTAGTCTTTGCCTTTATGTTATTTTTTGTTTTTCAATATCGTTCTGTTGAGGAATTCAAGAAAAAAGTGATGTAGTTGTAAGCGCAGCGACGGCCACATATTATGTATGTATGTAATTACGTTAGCCGTTAAGTAAAGAACTTTGTTAACATTTATGTTTGCTAAAACAAGAAATTCCGTGCCATTTGTTTATCCTCTAAATAAGCAATAATAATCAAATCGGTTCAAACAAACATTCAGCATTTTAAATGTGTGTGAAAGAAACTGATATATAGGATTGAGTGAAAGAGAGAGAGAGAGTGGGAGAGAGAGTGGAGGGAGAAAGTGTGAGCGGGAAGAGAGCATGTGTGAGTGAGTGAAAGAAAGTTAGAGAGAGAGAGAGAGAGAGCATAGCGGGATTGTGTGTAATGTTCATTTAAAACAAATCCTTTATCCAAAGGCAATCGAATTCGAATCGCAAATGATCAAAAACCAAAAAGAAAATATCCAACAATTGCAAGACACCCTTAAGAATCTTCAAATTATCGAACTAAGCAACAACATTTGGCCATGCATAGGAAACGTCACGTTTTTATCATATATAATTTATAAAGTTATTGTATCATTTTTTTATATGTACAACAATTATACGATTGATTTGCATTGTACGTATTCTGTTATTGTACGAATTCGTTTAGGCTTAAGCATTTTGTAAATAGTCTATAAATAAATATGTATATTTAAGCCAGCTACAATTAAACTTGACGCCTAAAATAACAATTTTTAAACTAACTTGAGAATTAATCAAATTGTATGCTACACAAAACATTAACAAATATTGTATAGTATTTAACATTTAATTAGCATAAATAAAACAGCAAGAGAAAAAAAAAATACGAAAAATACAATGAGCGAAAACTGCAATTATTATTCAATAATTTTTAATATTAATTTTATTGTGCGTAAACAAAATCACACAGACACGCGCATTTTTACATTGAGCTAAGCTAATTGATTAAATTTAATGAAAAGAAGCAAAAAATAGTTTAAATATGGCATAAAAGAAACAAAATCAAACAAATAAATAATAAATTCAATGTAAAATACACAATATAAAATTCATAAATGTCAACACATAATATAAAACGAAAATTGAAAATCTACAGCTAGTTAAAATTAATATTATAAATCATACAAAACTAAAACCAGACTATTTTAATGTTTGAAATATAAAAAAAAATGAACAAAAAAACAAACAAATGAACAATTGGTTTTAACTTTCCAGTGGGAGAGCAAACAACGCGTTACCTTTGTTGATTTAAACAACTGACCTCCAACAAGCATTTCTATATTGATTGGGCTGGGCTCTATCAATGCAGCAACTCGAACGACCGATAGTGCCTGTGGCCTGGCTGTAGCCAACTCATCGAGCGATTCCAAGAGCTGCTGACTTATCTTATCGCTATTCGGATGCAGAGTGCAGTTTTTCCACTAGATATTTCCATTTTTGTTTTTTGATAAAACTTATCGTGGTGCACTCGTAAATTGCAACGAAACAACAAGGTAAACAGCAGTGACAGTCCTGACGAACCCAACAGGCCCAGGCCCATGCCCAGGCCCAGCCTGGTGGTATACCTATCCCAAATGCAGCTATGGAAGCCTCTGCCCTGCGTCCCTATTTGCTTTCTAATAATATACATATGACACCTAGGACTGGTCGCCTTCCTATCTGGCTCTTATCACTGCAATATAAACAACAACCACGACTGATCCAACGCAGTTACTCTTTTACTCATATATGTATATAAACTGTGTGGTATATAATGTATGTGTTTATAAATACTGGCCCATAGTCAGTTATCTTTGTGATTCATTTGAAAAATCTACAATTTGTCCCGTGTGTGGTTGGGTTCTCATTTATAATTCTCGAATAAAATACCTGGCCAGTTTGTTCCAGACTTATCTGCACGGTGGGGTGCGGGCAACTCCGGTCATGTTTAACAAGCTGTTGTCTTTTTAATTAAGCAGCCTGGAAGGTCACAGCTTTTATGTACCCGTATGTATCATACTATGTGTATCAATTTGTATGACCGCTGCTTTAATACATTTTATAGCCTTAACGCGGCCAGAAGAAATGTTCCATAAACGAGCGCGCTTTGTTTGGGCTGGCAGACAAGAAAATGGCGTTGGTTTGTTGTCGATTCAATTTCGATTTTTTCTTCCTTGACATTGTGTCTGTTAGGGCTAGCCAGAGTTTCTTCATTTTACTCCCAAACAACCCCATCTGAATTAAACTGGTTTCGAAATCTGTGCTTTGGGGTTGCTTTAACCAACAGCCCCCTTTATGCCACCCACCCATTTTATTCACAATCTATATCTAAGCCCCTCCATGACAGACATGCGCGCTGCAAAGACGTTCAGTCCCGGGGGTTTCTGAGCAGGGGGCTTGGGTTTGTTGAGCTCTAGCTCTCCAGGCTGCCAGCCTGACAGTCTGACAGTCTGCCTGACAATCAGGCAGTCGGGCAGAGCCAGCTATCTATTCATAAATGGCAAAGCCAAAGCCAAAGCTGCTTCACATGTACACGCGATCAATATGTAATTATTTTCGTATATGTCAGGCAAGTCGAGGGTTTGGGCTCTCCAACATGCTTGCATATAAAATTCCATTTAAAAAAGTTTGAACTTTTAGCCCCCAACCCGCTCCGCACCAGGCAAAATGCTGCCACAATACAATTACAAAAATTGCCATGACATTTTGTTGAGCATTAAAAATGCATGTGATTGCGCAGGCTAACAAACATCGAGTGGAAGGCAGCAGACTAAAATGGTGACTTACATTTACTAAGTACTTAAAACATTCGGCTAAAATGTGACTTACATTTAAGTACTTAAAACATGCCACGGTGCCTAAAACTGACGCTTATGTGCTAGTTGTGGCATCGATTGTAGCTGCAGTCTCTTAAGTATAAACAAACGAGTATTTAAATTAAAATATTTTAATGGGCTATCTCGGCAGAGTTCTGTGCCACTTGGTTGAACCACAAATGCGAGCTTTAGTTTAGTCTGCAATCCTTTGCAGGGACTGGGCCAGAGGTTAGCGAGCATCCAATTAGCTGGTAAGCTATTTCTGCTCCTGCTCAAAACCACAATCTTGTAGTAATTTTCTAATGGAATATTTAATTTCAAAACGAGACACAGAGAGCTAACCAGAGCCGGCAGCCAGCCCGGCTGGGTCTGGGTATGGGATGTATGAACGTTGGGTTGGGGGGGCATAAAAGAGCCTCTGCCATAAAAATGGCAGGCAATGGCAACCCTTTTTTCTCCCTGTGCGACGCTCACGTAGCAGCAGCGCCGCAGCGGCAGCTTATGCCGGATGGATACACAGGAAGTAGTGCCACAGAGCCCCGTCTCCAGCCCCGTCTTCGTCGCCTTTGCCGTCCCCCATTGCACAGCCCCGGCAAAGACAGCGCACGTAGCAATGGCGGAGGCAACATCGTCGTCGTAGTCACCGCACTTTTTATTTAGCTGGAGGGGCAGAACTTGGTTGGCTGGATGGCTGCTTGGATGGTTTGATGGTTGGTTGGCTGGTTGGGGGCGAGTGGCCGCCCCTTTGCTCGCTTTGTGCACTGCTTTTTCATTATAATAATACTTTGTAATTAGGTTTTCGAAAGTTAATTAAAATTCGGTTATGAAAGCGGAAACTTTCCCATGAACGCTTCCGGTAACGGTAAAATGAAAAACGCATGTTGCCGCTGCCCCCCAACAGGGGCAACTGTGTGGGGAACTGGATCTAGAACTCGGTCTGTGGGTGGGCCTTGGTCTCTGCCTCCGTCTCGGTCTGTCCTTGTTAGCCAAACGTAGAATAAAAATGCAAAAAAAAAGGATTTTTTGACTCCCCGGTTCAGCTGGAGCCAGAGACAGACAGAAAGTCAGGCGGAGTATGGAGTTGGAAATGTGGAGAGACAACGCACGTAGCTCAACTTTGTTTCGAGAAAATTTTTGTGCAAACATTTCTGTTAAATTAAAAAATACATATTATATTTTAATGAGCAAAATGGCTGCCTCTGCCGCTGCCATCGTCAATGTAAGCTTCGTTGTTGTTGTTGCTGTTGTCACGTTTAATGCGCGCCGCGCCCATTCGCAAGGTTGGCCAACATTGCGAACGGGATAATTAAAATGATGACTTGAAAATAAATTGCTGTTATCTTTGACCAACAGGCTGGCTCGAATTCTATACCCAGACCCAGAGCCACGGCCAGACCCACCCAACTGGGCTGCGCTGGCTGTCGATGACGCGTCGATGTCGACAGTCGCCACATCATTATGCCCAAGCCCATGCCCGGCTCCAGTTCCAGCTCCGTTTCTAGCAACGGCCCTGGCTCCTCGCCCCTGGTACTCTGTGGTGTGTGTGTGTGTGCTCTATCAGTGTTCGCCGCCACTGCGTGCCTCTGAGCGACACTTACGGATTAGGCCAATAGCAGCAGCAGCAACAACAACAGCAACAGCAACAACGGCCACGGCTCAGGCTGACAAGTGGTCGTCTTTGCCTGGATGTCCTTTTCGATGCTGCTGCAGCTATTGTCGACGTCGACGTCAACGTCGCAGTCGCCGTTGCATTGTGTTTTGTTTATCTTAAACATTCCACACATAATTAGCAGTAAAGCCGCCCCTTTAACACCGCCCCACAACCATACCAACCCACGCAACTCAACGCTCGGCTGCTGCAAGCAAATTGAAATTAATCCGTGAAACCTTACGTTCGGAAAATGCGGGCACGTGTCCTAGAAATCACTGCAGTGCCACGGCACGCCACGCGTCGTCCTTTGCCATTTTTGTGCTCGGCCCAGCAATCAAAACACTACAAATCGCCCCGGCACGAGTGTGAAATTTGCTGGGCATTATCTGGGAAGTCGCTGGCATAAGTTTTGGCATGTAGAGCACATTCATATCGCTCCATCTGTATCTCTATCTGAATCCTATGGCCGGCAACAGCAAGCTTAGCTGCAGCGGCAACGCATTAATC
Source organism: Hirtodrosophila histrioides (assembly GCA_037075165.1). NCBI lineage: Eukaryota > Metazoa > Arthropoda > Insecta > Diptera > Drosophilidae > Hirtodrosophila > Hirtodrosophila histrioides. The sequence goes on from JBAMCL010000646.1 coordinate 12,303,986, forward strand.
ACAATCGGCAGTTGGGTGGTGGGTGCTTGGTGTTGGGTGTTGGGTGGTGGGTGGTTGGGGAGCTCTATTGTGGTTGGCTGGTTGGCTGGCTGGCTGGTGGCTCTGGCTCTGCGCCGTGACAGTGACTGATGTGCCGGCAAAGGCCGCTTATCGATTGGCAGCCGCAACACACCTTTATCAAGCAAGTAGCACCAGCAGCCCCACTGGATTGGAGGATGAAATGTGAGACTAATAACCAAATTGTGTTTTGACAGGCCAGCGGGGGCGATGAGGCGATGAAGCGATGGGACGATGGTTTACGGTTTACGGCGTGTGGCTAAAATCATTAGGATATGATAAATGTATTGGATCATGTTTGTCTGACAATCGCCCCTTAAAACAATCAACCATATTTTGTTAGCCGCCATGCATAATTATAGAATATTCACAAATTGACAGACACGATGCAAAATTATATAAGGCTTATAAAATGAATAAAAATAAGTAAATAAATAATAATCCAACCATAGCTTATAACTTTTCAATGCTACAATAATGAGAATTTTTATTTATTTATTTCACTATTAATATTTATAGCTAAGGGGATTTATATACAGCGCTGGCTGCAAGAGGCTTTCGGCTATATTACAGTGTTCCAAATATACATATGTATATACAAGAATTGCTTATCAGAATATATATCTTCTTGTTCAGAAATATAGCGAATAAAACGAGACAAACTAATAAGCTATTCTTCTGAAATGTTTGTGTGCTAGCAAAGTCAACAATATATATATATATATGTATATATATTTGTGTGCTATTCTTGTATCGACACACATATAATAGTTTAGCACATTTATGTGAGGAACTTTTCGTTTTAAAATAAAACACGCGCAAATTGCTCTTGACATATTTTCAATTAAAATGCAATTTGGTTAATTTAGCAGTTGAAACAAAAACAAAAGTGTGCATGCATATCAAATAAATGTATAAATAGTATTTAGTTTATCAAATCCAAATCGATGTGTAGTCGTTAAATTTAATTAATTCAATTTATTTGAAAATTTATTTGCACACGCAGCCGAAATTAATGCGAAATAATCAACAACAAGAGGCATCAGCAACAGCAATGGCCGCACCAACCGGATGCCAGACACAGTATGGGGGCTGCAAGGGCTCCAATGGCAGGCGACCGCTTCCGTTGGGGACAATGGCAGCGGAAACGGACATGGTCAATGGCGCAGTTGGCGCATCCCCATCCTCATCCTGGTGATAGCGCTGAAGCTGGCGTTTAGTGTTTGCACAAAACGCTTCACTGCATAAATGAATGAATGAGCAAGTGACTGACTGGCTGACTGTTTGACTGACTGAATGACTGATTGACTGATTGACTGACTATTTGACTGATGCTCTCGATCTAGATGCCGCACACATGACAACGACAACAAGTTCAACAGAGGCAACAAATTCATGCAATCTAATTCACAATTAATGGCAAATTCCCTGCCACTTACGAGCCTGAGTTTCTGTGTGTGTGTGTGGAAATATTTGCACAATAATTAATTGAATAATGTCAATAAATTTTCAACACATTTCCACATGCACACAGCCAGCGAGAGAGTAAAACAGAGACAGAGCTAGAGTTAAACTTTCCCACACATGTCCTCGCACAGGACAAACACATTTGCGTACGGGCCAGTCCGGTCCGGAGCGGAGCAGTCCGGTGCGGGCCGTGACTGGGACAATGCGCAAACTGGACAAGTTTGTCTGCAGCCTGGCTGCTTGGCTGCCAGCTGACTATGGTGGTGGTGGTGGTGGTGGTGCGATTAGGCGAAACGAATCAACAAATCAACACACTCAGCAAATTCGTCAGCAGGATGCGGAGGATGCCTCTCCGCCTGCTGCACATTGTGTCTCATTTCCATTTCCACCAGACAACGTTGACTGCTCAAAAGTTTGTCTTTCAATTTCGAAAATGGTATTTGTCGAGTGGGCGCGCTCCCGCTCCCCGCACCGCCCCTGCTCACATCTATCAGTCTGTCAGTCTGTTGGGCTTTTGGATTTGCATAGCTCAGCAGCAACAATCGCTGCAGAGCCAGCAGTAGCAGCAGCAGCAGCAGCGTTCCAAACAATGCTCACGTTTGACCGTAGGGATAGGGTCCATGTGTTGCCTTTGTGTCCTTCAAATGGCTCAAGTACTCTAGAGAAGCAGCCACTGCCACAGCCAGGACAGCCATCCATATATTCCCAGACAGTCAGAAGGCAACGCTCTCTGACACACAAACCGCCTGCCCTAATTTCAGCGTTTTTATACGAAATGGTGTTCTACCGTGTCCTTTGTTGGGTGCATTGACATTATTCGATCGTCTCCTCAAAGCATCCAAATTTTACATATTCCACACTTGTCCTAAATTGAATATTGCCAGACTAATGATTATAAGAAATATTCTATTGCCTTATTACGAGTACTTTCAAAGCGTTCATATCACAAATAAACCAAATAAATAGGAAAGATTTATTATTTTTGGGTTGTTGCTTATTGAATTTATTAAATTATATCATCCTTAAAGGTCTCACTAACTTCTGTTTCAAAAATATTATTGATTAATCTTATCTAAACCAATTGTTGCGCTTTATTAAATGAGTTGTGTGCAAACAGCAAAGTCAACCGATCGTTTCTATTGCAACTACATCATATAATACTATAACCAGTTATGAACTGAATGCAAGCAAAATTAGGAATTAGAAACGTATAGACGGATATACCTACTCCGAACCAGCTCGTTGTCCTGATTAAGTACTTATTCTCTGTTCCCGAAGGGAAAATTAGTATATTTGGCTTGCGAACTGTTTGTCTGTACGTATGGACGCAATTTTTTCCACACCCTTGAAGCTAGAGCAACCAAACTTGGTACACATGTTGGTGTATATGCTCAATTTATAAAGTGTCAAGATCAACAAATTATACAGGACTGGGAACAGAGTATTCTGCTGTCGGGTACGTCCGACTGCAACGTTCTTACTTGTTTTTAAGGATCTAATTAATAACACAATCGAAATTTCAATATTGCTCTTTAACTGCTTTAAAAATTACCGTAGGGGTGTATCCTACATGGTCAAAATTCTAAAGATATTTATATAAATTGATTATTGAAATAAAACATCTTAAGCTTTAATGGGAAAATGAGAATAATTAAGGGTAAACACGTTACAGCAAAAACAAAATGACCAGCAGGACATTTATGCATTTACGAGAGTTAGCTGGAAAAAAACTATAAGTATTAAAAAATTCACCGATATGTGAAAGTAGTTTTTTGCTCTTAAAAGAGAACGTGAATCGGATGCAACTGAATTTTGGATGTAAAAAATATAGTGCTTAATAAAAACTGGGCAGAAAAGAGAAAGTTGCAGACGTAAATTCCATCGCCTGAAAGTCAGAAAATTAAAAACAAGCCATTAAATTTACAGCAAATTAATCAAACTGGAATGAATTTCTATACTATTAAATTTCAACGAAATAAGCCATGAGTGTTACGTGAAGCCTCAGGGGCTGCTCTTTAAACCCATCAGTTGTCGCTGTCCTTCTTGCTTATATACTACCATTATGTACAGATATTCGTCAATGCATAATTCTAAGAGATACATTAATTGACAGCTCAGAGGTAATTTGGATCGCGCTCCTTTGCCCGCCAGGCAGGCTCGATGATTTGTGCATTCATCAATGAAAATAGACAGCAATCCAGAAGATATGTTTGGTCATGAGAAGAACCACAGCACTGAGAGTAGGAGCTTGCCTGCTCTGCAGGCATGAAGCAATTGTTTGGACAGCTAAGCCATCAAAACAATAGCAATAGAGTACATTGAGCAAAAGGAGAGTCTTTAACCAATAAAGAAAACAGGATAAGCCAGCATTTCCGAATCGCAAGTCAAAAGGATTTAAGCAAGCGGAATTCCCCACATGCACAAACGCACCAACAAATAATAAATATAAAAACAAAAACAGAACCAAAACCAAAAAAAAGAGCATCAACAAAATGCCAAATGCAGTTTTGTAGTCATGTGTTTGAGTGCGTGCTCAAACAGTTTTTCTGGCCAATTGAGCACGGTTAACAGCAACTAATACGGAGACAATGTGAGGGAGTACGCAGAGAGGGAGCAGGCACCCCCGCGACAAAGCTTACCGCAACACATGTAAATGCCAGACGGTGCAAATCCGGCGTAATTGATCGATGCACGGAGCGAAGCTTAGCGGCTGTCGCCGCGGGTGCAATGCCAATAAAAATCAGCTCGACAACCAGCTAGAAGCTGGCTGCACTGTCGCCAGACCAGCTTAAGTACCTGCCCCGTAGCTGCCGCCAATTGAAAATGGGTTCCAGGCGGACCCGGAGCTCACAATGGGCGCCCATTCATAAGGCGCAAAATGCTAGCCGACTGAATGTCAATCATGTCTAGGTCTGCTCTGCTTGAAAGCAACCCCGCCAAATGCTAGCAGATGTTCTATGGGTTAAAGATTATACGAGTATGTTTTTTATTTGCAGTCACTGTCAGGCATGCAAATGAAAACGCGGTTTGACATGCCAGCAAGCACGGCAGGTGCACGGCCCAAGGATCTGGCCTCAAGTCAAGTATCTGTTTGTGCATATGTGCCAAATGCTAACAGCAGGTCAACTAGCTAGGCTTCAACTAAAGTTAGTTATTTTTTTTTTACTTTTATTATTATAAGGCTTATGCGTTGGCACACGCCCACACGCCAGGTTGTTATCTTTGCCCAATGTGCCAATATTGTTACGATGTTAAAACATGTTAAACAATTGTTGCCGCTCTCGTTTTGACAACTAAATTAAGCCATTTGTCACAGCTTATTTTCACATATGCTGGCATTTAACACGCAGGTTGGCGGAGCCCTCTCCGTATCCGGATCTGGATTGAGTGGTGTCTGGTGGTGCTGCTGCCTTTTGATTGGAAATAATATACATACATACCTTACACACAGATATATATTGTGTGGTTGTTTTGCCGGGCACTTGGCGCGGGGTATTAGAATAACAACAACATAAATCCAATGAAAACAAAACCGCCCATCAACACCCTCGAAATAAATTGCCATCCCATGAAATCGTGGCTAACGGAATGATGGAGTAGGGGGCCCAGGGGTGGAAGGTTGCTCAAAAAGTTGTTGCTATTGCTGTTGCTGTTATTGTTGCTGATGCTGTGTTGTGTTGTGTTGTGTTGTTGCTCTAGCCCCCATGTAGCATTTAATTGAAATGGGCGCGCATTTGTTTCTGCATTTTATGCTCACTAGCCGCATTAAAGTGCTAATGCACTGTTGTTGTTTTTGGCTCTTCCGGCAATACAGGCAGAGCCCACAGTCACCCCGTGCAACCCCTAAATGTAAGAAGGGAAAAACGTTCACTCACGATTCACGAACAATCAACCCCAAATAATAGCAAGGATTATGCTATACAGCAGAGTCCTCGCTGCTGCCCGAATCTGAACGGAGTGCATTGTCCTGGACACATATTACAAAACAACAGAATAAAATGGAATTTGTATAATGTGGAACATTAAATACCCTATTAATGAATTGCAAATCTGTTGTATAAAGTTTTGCAACAATTGTTTAATGTTATAGTGGAAATATTATTATAAATTCTATTTCTATTCAGTCAAAGTTGTGGTAGCAGTAAATCTTCTGATTATAAGGCCTGTAAGCCTAACGGATAGATTCCCAGTGTATTCTCAAAGTATGGATATATTACAGAAAATTGATCATAACACCTAGATTTAACTCATAAGTATGTACATAGCCGAAGGCCTAAGCAGCCAGTTCTAATTATTCTTAGGTTGACCATAGCTTAAACTAAACCAACTTACTATTAAATAAATAAATAAATTACAGAAAATATGTGAAAAATATTACAATGTGTATTGTTTAGAAGAAGGGTTTGATGGCATATAGTTTAGACATTTTTCAAATGTAACTATTTTTTGTTATTTTTGGTGGTATTTTAGTGTGAAAACTCTCCGGAACAAATATCATGACCAAATCATAATACCCTGCATTAAATTGTTACTCCTTCTTTCGACGTCAAAAATCGTTTGCCAAGCGTCAGCCAGGACATGCGGCAAGGACAGGGGATGCCATCGACGTCGTCGCAGCCGCAGTCTCAGTCGCAGTCGCAGTCGCTGTTGCTCTGCTTCTGCTCTTTGCTGGTCGACTGCCCGTCATCGTTTTTGGTGTATGTTTTGAGGCTACAGATATCAGGGCAATAAAATAATTGCGACAATAAGCGTTTCATTATTCATTTGTGTGACTGCAAGGGGCGAACAATTTGTGAGCAGGTCACAATGTAGGAGGGCGGGAGGCAGGCGGGTGGTGACGACAGCGCTGATTGCAGGGGTGGTGCCTGCCAGGTTTAATGTTAATCCAACTGTGCCCGGGTTTCATGGATTTCATGGGTTCTTGCCGTTTTAACAGTTAATAGTTTGCCACAGCGGCTGTGCTTTGATTTTCATGAATGACTGAGGCTTGGCGAGGGCAATATACTGGAGGGGGAGGTGTCAAACAACCGCCCGATGATCTTGATTTGATTATTGCGGCGTTAATACAATTGATATTCGAGGCAGCGGGCAATACGCTAATACAAAAACCTTTTTTCCTATTGTATTGCAGAATGGTTTGTTGTTCTGGCTTAACAGAATTGTTGCAGTTGTCGATGGCTTTTTTATTTCAAGAGTACTCGAAAGGGGGCGTGAAATTATGACATTTGTTTATGCCCAAACATGTCGGCATAAACATTGTCAAGACTAGGATTAGTCAATTCAAACGCGAGCGCCTAATAAAACAGTTAATTTAAGCCCTACACTCAATCTATTTAATAACTACTCTTCATTGAATCCTTTTCTCCAACTAACTGCACTTTAATTGCCTGTCCGCTTAATTGCACGATTGGGCCAACTCAATTCAATTCTTTAAGGAATAAGGAAAGTAGCAGAAAACGCAATTGCTCGAAATAATTTGAATTGAGTGCGCAAATACCGCGAGAATTTTCAAGTAAGAAAGTAAACTTTTTTTATTCATTAGCCGTGTTTAAGTATTCTGTCTAAAGAAACAAACTGAATGGAAATTTTATAATTGAGTTTGCATAATTAGACAAGAAAATTATCATTGGGTTCTGAACATTTGTGGGATTGTAGATAAGGACAGAAAAATGAAAGACGGAAGGAGATTTGAGACCTTAAAATGAATTAGCCAACTTCTGCAATTAAAAGTGCTATGTGGAAACAAATTCTAAAGATTTTTAATCATATGATTAAGTATTAAATCAAAAAGTGTCTTTATTAATAAATACAAAAGTAGCCAAGAATTATTTCTTGACCCTGGATATATTTTTAGTATTATTTTTCTAAACTTGCCATTAACAAATGCACTGTAAATCCAAAAATACACAATCACCGAACCAACCACACAACCACCCAACCACCCAGTCAGAAATTGTGTCTGTCTCCGTCTCTTTTAAATTCTCATTTGTGTACCGAACCACAATACATTCTTCAAATGCGCTACCTTGCGCCTTGTTATTATAGCAAACAAATGAAAGTGAAAGCACAAATTTGCGATGGTTCTTTTTTTATATTTTCGAATACACAGGCATGCACACCCACACACACACACACACAGACACATACACATACACATACACGCACACATAGGTACAGTAAAAAAGAGAGGCAAACACAGAACGTAAAGCGCGAAGTTCGTTTTGGTGGCAAAATTGCTTCCGAAATCAGCCAAACCAAAGCAAAACGGCAGCCACACAGACATTATTGGAGTGTATCAGTGTGTGTGTGTGTGTGTGTGTGTGTGTGTGTGTATGTGTATGTGTGCGTGTGTCGGCCATGTTGGGCTACTGGGTGCCACAACTAACACACACAGCGAGAGAGAGCCAAAGAGGCGCCCAGAAAGCATTCGTTGGAGCTGGAGCTGGAGCTGTCGAGTTTGAGTTTGCTGCTCAAATATTATGCGAACGCAAATATTTTTATTTAGTAAATGTCATTTATTATTTATGTTTATTCGAGCACTTATCTAGCGCTGCTTAACAACTTCAGCTCTAATGCACGACGACTGCCAGCCACTGGCACTCCGGCTTGGGGTTCCGGGTAGATGATGATGGTGATGGCAAGGCCGTGCCACCAAATTGAAAACGGAATCAACAAGAAATCGAACGCTACTCCGTTGTAAGTTGAAAGCTGAACGTGGAATGTAGAATGTGAAATACGACGCCCAGGCGTTCATGCCACTTGCCATGGCCAGGATGGCGGTGGGAATAAATTTAAACTCAAACTAAACTGCGAGCAAATAGAAATACAAAAAGGCAAACAAAAACAATGCTCGATGGTTGTAGTAAGGATGCCGGGAACCCAGTATAAATACCAATAGCATTCACAGTCACTGTGGGAGTTCCAGTCTCAGTCTCAGTCCCTGTCCCAGTGTCACTCCCGATCCCAATCCCAGTCGCAGGCAAATTCCGAGCCGAGTGTACACAAGCCGCCGTCTAGCGGATGTCTGCCAAGTGCAAAGTGGTGGGGCAATCTCCTCTGGACACCAACATCCTTGGTGGCAGTGGCATGCAGTGGCAGCCTGCCTGTGAATATTTGTGATTGTTGCGTATTCGATTCTAAAATCGTTGCAACGTCCTTCGTTGTCCCAGAAGTGAGAAACAACGACTGACAGACAGAGACGCCAAGTGGGGCACCCTCTTTGACTATGACTGACTCAGTTTTTATATATTTTATATCAAGTTGTCATTGTTGTCTCTGTGTGGCCTGTTGTTGCTGTTGTTGTTGTGATTATTGTTATTAGCCTAGCAAACAAATTGGTAAATAATAAATATTTTCCAGTTAAATATTGTTAGTAGCATGCCATTTTTGGACCTGCACAGCCAATGCAGGGCACGGGCCCTGGGCCACCTTGTTTTTTATTGTACTCGTATGTACTTACTTATGTATGTAGATCTTTTGAGGAGGCGTCGCTGCTTCGTTCACGCCACATTGCCAATGACTTGCGCTTTCGTTGTGTGTCAATATGTGCTCATGTGTGTGTGTGTGTGTGTGTGTGTGTGTGTGTGTGTGTGTGTGTATGTATGTGAGTGTGTGTGCCAAGGGAAATTGGTAGCCCACATTTACAAAATCAGAAAAGCGCTTGATTTGTAAAATATTTGCTCTGCACAAACGAACCCAGCAATTGTTCAATTCCATACAGACGAGCCTCAGCCTGTTGGCAGTCAACGCAGTCATCGCAGTAGACGTAGTCGTTTTGTTTGAAAATGTTTATAAAGCGACACCTGTAGGTGATAATAATAAACAATCGAGGCACGACTACGACTCCCAATCGAAGTCCTCTTGGAGTTGGGGGCCCAAAGAAAGAAGCTGCACTTACGAGTATATGCAAATGGGCGGCTTACAATTATCTGTTGAGCTGTGGTAGGGGGGATAAGGGGCAGCTTATGGGCTGATGAGTAGATCCTAACAATAACAAGAGAGATAAGACACCTTTAAGGGGCCGAAAACTTTATAGATATATTGACGTGCCGATTCAATTGGCCCTGATATGAATCAATGTATATAAAGTATAATAAATCTTGTACTAACAACAAGAATCAATTTTGAACTGATTGGTTCTATTGCAACTTTTTTATATTGAAATACCATCCAGTTTTGACTCATGGCAATAAAATGAGAGACTCGTATTGATGTAGAATATAAATCCTTGTGGGGTCAAGTAATATGATAATATTCAGGGGTATAATATGGTATAGATGTATTATAATGTTCGTTTTAAGGCATCTTTCTCAAGAACTGCAGGAAGATTCACACTCAACTTTTCATAGTTATTCGAATTGATGTCAATGATGATACAACGCCAAAATAAGCCTAGTAAAGATATGCTAATGGCTCTGTGATCTCCGATGACCAAAAGTCAATCATAAATCCCTGCTGCTGTAAGTCTGAGGACTTGAATTAGATGTAAGCATTTAGAAAATATGAATCCATTTTAAAGTGAAGCAGCGGGAAACACTCAGCGATTAGTTCTGCTGATTGTGTAAACTGATGACTAGTTCGTCACAACTTCTTTCATTCAAGCTCATGTTGCCCTCACACCATTAGCTCTGTTTTTTTTTTTTTAGATTTTTTATAATAGAAGTACTAATGCCCACTGGCCCAGCGCAGTGTCTGGCTTAAGTGTCCATTACTAAAAGCCCAGTTAATGGTTATGCTATGTAGATAGTTCATGCGAGAGCGTTTCCAGGAATTTTGCTTTTGCTTTTCACACTCTGGTCAAGCCTTTTTCTTTGGCGCTGTTCGTGTCTTCGTCTTGACTGGCAATATTTGCCAATTTGAGTGCTTTCGGTTACTTTGACGCATTGTGAAGGTAGAGCGGATCTAGGCAACAGAAATATGATTTAAATTTTATGTGACAGACGAGCTGAGGCCCAAGCACTAAACATTTTGGAAACGAAGCAAAAAATTCAATTGAGACCATTTTGGGTTATTATTTATTTGGTGCTAATATTTTGATTTGGAGCGAGTTTAAAATATAGCAGACCGGATATTTGATGACTATTTGCGAAAGCATTAAACCAAGGGGAACGCCCTGCCAGTAACAACAACAACAACAACACCACACCACAGCCATAGCCATAGCCACAACCACAATCATAAACGCAACCCACCAAGATTGTCGGTGTGAGAAACAGTTCGCATTAGTGGCTGGGGTGGAGTTGATCGCCAGCAAGGTGTGCTCTGCTGAGGTAGGTATATACATACACATATACATATGTTTATATTTATATGTATTTGGATTTTACAGGGCTTATTAAACGTCGACGAAGCGGCACATATTGTACATGCCATATTCTCGGAAAAGCTGTAAATTGCACTTTGTAAATAATGTGTACAAGAAAGAAATGCTAAGACCCCGCCGTTTATCTCTGGCAAGCGATAAAGTCGCGCTCTGCGTAGAATCCACAGCATTATCTGCGGTACCTGGGAACAGGAAGACGCACCAAGTGCTCCGCTCCTATCAGGCGCTTATCTAATCAGACGCTGCATAAATGCAAATAACGAAAGATCGCGACGGAGTCGCGACTGCGATCGGGTCCGGACCGGGCTGGGCTGGGCCAGGCCAGGCCGTGGTTCCAGTCACGGGCCTTATAATGAGACAGCGACAGTCGGCGGGGTTAGCGATAAGCCGAAGCAGAAGAATGCATCCGCCGCTGAGGCGTCAACGCTCAACGCAAACAGTGACAAGAACAGAGCAAATTCTTTCTTCTTTCGGGCAGGAGATAACACCAGCGAAAAGGTCGAGCTGCGACTGGGTAAGCGTCTATATATAGTCCGGACAGACTCAATCTGCTCTTATCGTGCCTGCCACACGGCAAATATGGCTGCTGATTAAGGCAAGAAACAAAATGGCAGTTTGATTGCTTTGCTGTAGTCGCATTTTCGGCCCAACTAGAAAGTATTAATTGGGTTGGGCTAGCCACTAACCATCTGGCTTAATTAAGAACAAGTCGGCAAACAATGGAGTCAGGGAAAATAGTTAGTTGGCCTTGTTTATCGCGCGCCATCAATCAGGCACTTTCCCGCAGGACATCGGCCGATGACGACGATGGCGGCCCAAATCGGAACTATGAGCCACAAATGATTACGTCGAGTCAAGGATAAAACTAGAGGAATTTCAAATACTCTTGACTGATTACCTAGAATTAATTTTTTCAATATATATTATATATTATTATTAACACCAATTTTGTTATTAATAAACATTTTGGTGTACTTTTTAATCTAATTTGGGAATAAATTTAAATTTTTGTAGGTATTCACTTGATGCCAATTTGGTCACATACTTTATTCCTTTACATGGTATAAGATTTATGCCGATTTCGGTTTAATTTTAATCCATTGTTGGATGGTTGTATATAAGCCATGCTGGTTTAAATTTAATTATTTTAGCATCCAACGTAAGTCGTGGTGAGAATAAAAAATAACCAAAATTTGTCGGTTTTCGATCAAAAAGATTAGTCGCTGCTTAAAGTTTGTTAATTTAGCTATTCCTGGATAGTAACCTTGATTATTACATAACAATCATATCCGAATTGGCAGAGTATGCCGTACACGAGCAGAGTCGCCTAGCGTGCCTGGATACAATTGCTGGGCGTGCATATTATGGCACTAACTGTCTATGCCTCTTTGCGTGTGTGTGAATGTAACTGCGAGTCCTTATGACAATTTGATGAGAACCTTATTTACACTAGTTAAAAGCTCAGCCGCCGCTGTCCCCCACGCTGTAGTCAATACAACAAAATAAAGCCAGCAGCAGCAGGACAGCAACAAAAAAAAGCCCTCAGAGCCGCAGTTCCTGGCACTTGCATGACAAGCGCCCATTTTGATGGCCGTTGGCCGTTGGCCGTGTGGTATTTTTCCGTATACGCGCGTATCCAATCAAGCATATATCGTTTGTTGGTATGTATAGCGCGCTGTGGATGTACATATATATACATATGTATATTGTCTACACGTAGGTATATGTATGTATGTAGGCATTTGGGCGGTGCGTGGTGGACGTGGTCAACATTCGTTGATTACGTATACGACTGGGGCGCCAATCAACCAAACGTCAACGTCAACGTTAACGTCAGCGTCAGCGTGGGGCCAACGATGTTTGTCATGCGAATTGTTGTTGCCGCTTGTGTTGTTGTTGTTGTTGTTGTTCTTGTTGTTGTTAATGTTGCATGGCAATGCTGAAATGCCGCTCAAACATGGCTTCAACTACCTACCCACTCACACACACAATGCGTTTACATTTTTTACTCGTGGCTTAAATCAATATTAGTAATTTGAATTATTCAGAAGACAAATATGAAGCTTTAATGGCCAAACAGCGTGCCCCGAACTCGAACTCATATCCCGCACCCCTGGCTTATTGCCACTGCCCCATCCCTGTAAGGACCTTCGTCCTGTTTACCGCTGCAGCTGCAGGCCATTGGGTATTGGGTCGACTGCAGGCGACAACGCCGACAACTCAATAATTCGGCGAGTCGCCCAATTTAATGCCAGCGCAGGTGTGGGGCACGCAAGTCGCCAGGCAGCGGGTCCTGGCCGGGAGCTGCCTCCATTGTCTGCATCTACGTTGCCCGTTGCCCGTTGCGCAGGTAAATACGTCAATTTAAATCCGTGGATTGGATTGTAAGTCAATGTTTGACTTTTGCTCGCTGATTGATTGCTCAACAGCAACTGCAGCAACTGCAGCAGCCAGCAATCCAGGCAAACCAGCAGCCAGGAGTCGGAGTCCAATTTGAGTCGCCTGCATATGCATACGGCCTAGGGCTGATGACTCGACCAGCTCCTGGGGCGATTGGGGGGAGCGGCTCGGTGCCGATACCGACGCATGCATCAACAGTTTACCCGATTTACTGCCACTTGAGTTTGCATTGCGGAGTCAACCGTATGAATCAACGATTTTCTGCTGTGCCAGCATAATTTCCAAAAAATGTGATGCGTAGAGGCTACGTGAAGGAGCACCGAAGTCTATTGCGAACCACTTTAAGCGCCAAGATAAACAAATTGTTCTCGCAGTATATCCTAGTTCTCTTACAACTGCACAACTTCATGTCCCAGAACAATACCAAATATAAATCATCAGATATTGATTACATACAAAAAAGACAAATATTTGTCTTATTTTTGTGACTTTGAAGAGATTTGTCGAACGAATGTTCTTACATCCTTCCGACACTGCAGTAAAAAGGTCTTTTCCGATTCCACAAAGTATTAAACTCTTGATTAGCATTAATAGTCGAGTATTTGTAACAAGGCGATGCATATATCGAGGCCAACCGGATCAGATCCTTAGCTGCCATGGGAACGATCGGTCGAAATCTCAAATCTTATGAAAACCTTTTCCTTTTCAAAGTATCCCAACCTTTCACAGTAATTGCAGCTTATATAATATTACTAGTTGGTAACACACCAGCGTTAACTGGCGATGTATTTAGAGTAATATGCACTATGTTAAACTTTACTACTATCCTCAATAGTAAAAAATACGTGAATTGATGTGAAATTCAAATAACAAGCACTTACCATTAAACTTACATTATTTTTTAAATTAGTTCAGCGGGTCTCGAGTTTTAAAATTACGCACACCGAACTAGAGTTTCTATACATTAAGATATTAAATATAGTTGAGATATTCTTTATAGTATGTTATCAAAAACAGACTACTATTGTATATCCCAGTTTTGAATGAAAAACTGTTCTGTAAAGATTTTCGGAGACCCCAACTTATACATTTCTAAGTTATTCTAACTTATATATTAACCTACTTGCAGCTCTCAGAAGTCTTTTAAGAGAACTTTATATAATGGTTTCCGCAGAGATAAGTATCATTAAAGAAAGATGGAAACAACAAATCCAGAGACAGAAGACAGACGACCAATAAGGGAAATTAGCAGGTTAATATTTTCGAAGGTGCTCATAGCTGCAAATTTCTTTTATTTACTGCTGTAGAGGACTCTTTACTTGATTATATGTTCAGGTTCTGAGGTGAAAATGTGCGGATTTAATGGATATTTTAAAATTTAATGTTGCCAACCTCGCGAATGTATATTTAATCTCAATTTTAGACACATGTGCATTATTGTTGTCTATCTGGTGGACGCTGTCTATCCGACCGCAGCAACAGCGCCAACAACAAACAGCCAAAACCAAAGCCACCACAACAGCAGCAGTGGCCAATTCTCGGAATCGGGCTCCGCCTGTGGCTCCGGCTCCGGCTCCGGCTCCATCCGGTTGGGTGTCTGCCTGCATCTCCATAGCTGCAGATGCAGCAGCTCATATAAAACCGTTCGCATATACTTATACATATATGCATGTGTGCTTTGTGTGTGTGTGCATATCCTTTGCAGCGTGTAGCATTGCGTTGTTTTGCCGCTCGGATAATGATGCTGGCCAGCATATTCATAATGAAATTTCATTGCAGCAGCCACACACAGACACACACCCACACACACACACACACACACACATACGCACAGTTGTGTATGTATTTAAGTGTGTGTACACAGAGCACGGCAACAGGGCCAGCCCGGACCAGGCATATTATGTATAAACACAAATTAATTTCGTTTCAGTGGCCCAAACCATAGTAGCCATGGCCGAGCGAGTCCGTGCAATGACGGGCCGGGCATTTGCATAAAATATTTGCACAGCCTTCGTATAGTGCAACGCTGCGGCTGCTGGTTTTGCTCTAGCTTTGCTTTGAGGGCCCGTGCCCATAAACTAGACAACAACAAGCATTTTCGGTCCCGAATTAATGAATCAGCAGGCAGGCAGGCAGCCGCCCCAGGACGACGACAACAACCTGCCGCATCAGCAAACGTCTTGCAATTTTGAATGTTGGCCAATGTCTGGTTTTGGTCAGTTTTGATAAATTAGCACCCGCTACCAAATGAGAGCATATGGTAAGATGACAGGAGTGTGTCCGTAGTGATGCCATAAATATTATGGAAGCCAGGACATCCGAACAGTTTCAACAATTATGTAAATTGTACAGCTGATCAAGGTTGCTACAAATAACAGCAACATATGAGATTCAATCTTTTAACTATTCTTGTTATTAGAAGCTATAAGAATTGCCTGATTCAAAAAAGTTTAATTTTGCTTTTGAAAATATGCTGGCAAGCAGTTCTTGACATGAATATTGTATTAAATAAACAGTAGTCATGGATCTGACAAACAATCCATCGTTTTAATGGTTTTATTTTTAGGCAATATCGATATTTCATCATAATATGTAGTGTCAAAAGGCAAGTAAGTAAGTGCTCTACTATCACATAATAATATTCATAGTACAGTTCTTATGTTATGCGCCTTCTGCATGACTTAAAATTCATTGCTCAGATTTAAGTCCTCCCCTTACATATTTTATAGGTAAGAGCAACTTTGTTACTTTTACAGGTCCAAAGTGTTTACGCATACGTCTACTGTGAACCTTAAAAAAAATGCCATTGTAAAGCCCTGCATTGTTTTTGACAACACCTAACTGAGTTACTGCCACGCCCCTGCTTTGACAGACCACTTTGCATCCTAGCTCGTTTACGGCGTAGTGCGCTAATGTGAATATAAAATGTGACTATGCATATGCCTGGTGAAGCCGTTAGAGCAATGCATTGACTTTGACGTCCTCAAAGCGCAGTTTGAACAGCAGCATTTTTTGTGACCATTTGATACTACTGGAAATTGCATAGGCTTTGACGTCACTTGACTGCGTTTCAATCACACCTATTGATAGACTGCCTACAAAATGGAAAGCTCATAACCGCTGTTTATCTACAAAATGAAAGGCAATTCAATGTTGTAAAGAGTAGGACTAAAGCCATAATTTTCAAGATATAGCTTTGGGATTGGCATGTACAATGCTTTAGTCACTCTTAATCTACTGTCCAAATTTGAAATCGATCGGATAATAAACACTGAAGGATAACTAATTCTGAATAAATTAAAAGTCTTATATTATAATAAAAGATACATTTTTCCCGCGAATAGAAAAAATATAGAAAATTTTCCTTACAGCTTTTGCTGGATCATATTCTACATGCTACATTGATTATTCATTATAGGATAGACCATTTGTCATAACGAGATGTCTGTGAGACCGCTTTCTATATAAATTATAAGAAATACAAAAAACATAATTGCTTGTTACTCGTTTAGGTCAAGCCAATTTGATCACATATTAAAATTTTATATAACTGACAGCCTTCAAGTTTTCTCTCCGACAAGGAGACTGCGTACACTGCCCCACACTTTAGCACATAATTAACCTAAAAATGTAACTCCATCTTGTTTATCAGTGAAAATATAAAAAGAAGAAGACTAAAATAAGCGAGTAGAAAAAAAAGGCGCGCATCTCATTATCACTCGGACGTGAATATCTCGACATGTTTGCCGTTGTCGTTCCTCAACGGTGCGGGACGTGGAACGGGAACGTTGTCGCCGACGCTGTCGCCCATCTACATACAACATATATACATACACAGATTCATACATACAGAGGTATGTTAGTACATATAAAGGCAGGTCCACACACACTGGCAGCACGTCATATATTCGACTATTTTGCAGCCAGTCAATTGTAAACGGTTGCCAGATGCTCTGCCAGTCTACGACAGAGTTTATTTGAACTGGGCTGCAGCTTGGCACATAGAACGTTGTCAGACTGTCATTAATTGCCAGAGATTTGTGAGCTGAAGATATAACGATTTGAAATACATAAATTACAAAACTTAAGTGAGTATTCGACTATGGGTAATCCCTTTGTCAGTTGCCTGACATGAATTATTCGACGTGCTGCCAGTCTGTGTAAGCCGGCCTTAGCTCTCCACCTCACTCCTCTGTGTCAGCGCGAGTTGTCGCTCGAAAACATTTAAAGTGAATTTGTGTTGAGCTCACATCGTTAAAATATCCGTCAAAAACTTAAGCAAACAGACATAACTACGTGCATTTTAAATTGAATTCGAACAACAACACCAACAAAATGAACGCACATATAGCGACAGTGAAAATTAACACACACACACACACACACACACATGGCTGGCCATAGCACACATATGTATAGATGTATATATATACCCTCATCTGTATATAATAAGTATACTTGTAAGTCGATTTAACCTGCTGGCTAAGTGACGTGGTCCGCGCCCAGTTGTGCGAGGCTTAACGTTTTTTTCTTGTCTTATTTGCCAAAAAAATTAAAGACAAGTAAAAGTCGTGATTAACGTCGAATTGGCTCTGCTCGACCGTCATTATCACCACAAACAAGCAGCGACAACAACAACAACAATAACAATAACAACAACATCTTGACTCCAAAGTGAATTTTTGAAACGAGCCTGAAGTACGAGCACATTGTACTACAAAAATGCCGCGCTCGGTTGACTTTTAATGGTGGATGGAGTCTTGGCTGGTACTTGGTACTTGGTACTTGGTTTTTGCCTTATGGCTGTTAGCAAGACGAGCTAATGCCTTTGACCAAAGCAAATAAACCCATTTAAAAGGTTGCATAACTTTTAATTGCCTTGCACTTTTGAGGCACAGCTTTTAAGACCAGAGTGCAGAGGTTATCGAGAAATGCTACCCATTTAAGACACATATCTAATGTTCTTTTTGAACAACCATTACATACTGATATGTAGCCCTTAAGTATGCTATATAATTACATTCATACAAATATGCACTTATAAGTATTTTCTATCGCCCCACAAGAAATATTATCGGGTCCAAATTAGACAACGATTTGTGAACAGTTCCAGATCAAATAGTTTCCAGTTAAGATTAATCGACTTAGGTGGTCTATTTATATAAATTTTCGAGCTTAATTTGCACAAACTTAATCTATTTTTTCATCTGGTAAGAAACATATTTAAGTGGCAACAACTTTGACCTTAGTTATCTTAAGTAAAGCATAAGTATTTATTTTACTGATAAACGGAACGGATCTACTCGTATCATCTTAAATAATATAAGAGATACTTTTCAGGACCCATGAACACGGAATGACTCTCAATGTAAATACCTTTATACTGGGCTAAGTGAAAAGTTAGCCGGAAATATTAGCGCTGACGAGTCAGAGATGCTATTAATCAGAAAGTATATACATTTGTAAATATATAGAAATGAGAATGCTAACAAGTCTAGGTAGGATTGAAAAAAGTCTTTAAATTTTTATTAAAATTACCAATTAGTTAATCTAAGTAGTAGTTGAGTTGCTTAAAAATAGCCAGTGATGCATTATACGAGCTAATGACGTGACTTTTATAATCATGCTATCATATTATTATTATCTTAAGATTTCGGTGTGTGTTTTAGAGAATGTATGATCTTAATCGCTTTGGTCTTATCGTAGTATTTTAAATATACTCGTAGTATCTCGACATTTAAGGAATGTGAGCAGTTAAAGAAAACATTGGCTGCTCTTTCAACGGCAGCCCTAGTAACCCTGGAGAGAAACGCGTAGAGCGCCAGCCAAATTGAATTCATCCTGAGACAAATTCTCTCAATATCTGCTGGCAAATAACTTGCGGCATTTCATAGACAAACAAGGCGAACGATGGGCGCGGGTCCATGTGCAAGTCGGGCTTAAGAGGTAAGGGTGTTGATCGAGGTCGGGGGAGCAAGGGGCCAAGGTACGGACTATGCGCATGCGCAAAACGTTGCTAAACATTTTACAGGAGCGCCGCCGCGACGCGCCTTCTCTGGGGCTCTTCTGAACGCTGTCGCAGTCGCTGTGGTTGTAGCTGCGGCTATGGCATTTCGCGTTAAATATTTACACACACAGATACACGCCCAATAAGCAATGCGCTGCGCAAAGTGTGCCAGCAGCAGCCACTACGACGACGACGACGACGCCGACGACGACAACGATGGCGGGGTCAAGTGCTGGGGCTGAGGCTGAGGCTGAAGCTGCGGCTCGATCATCGGCATGACGCGGATGCGGACGCGAGTGGCAGGCACTTTGCATATTTTAGCGCGTGCAATGCAGTTGCTAATTGAAATAGTGTCGCCGCGGGCAAGGGGCTGGGGCGGGAAAAGGGGTCTGAGGCTGAACGATCAGCGATCGTTGCTGTGCACATATTTGCCAATGGCAGAGATGCGCAACGAAGTGGCGACCTCGCCTAGCCCAGGCTAGAAGGAAGGTGCGTGTGGGTTGGGAAAGGCAGCGAGTGCAAGTAATGCGCACAATTGCATCACAGGCGCGTAGCAACAACAGCAGTTGCTGTTGCAGTTGCTGTTGCACTTATTGCAGTTGCTGTTGTTGCCGGCACGTACGTACAACAGTCCGAGTCGCTCCTTATGGGTTTTGCCACTTTCACGCGTCTTGCAAGTGGAGCTGGACGTGGACCGGGCACGTCATGATTTTTTGATTGATCTGTAAGGCACACAGTGCAGTTGGCTTTTGTATTTTTTAATAAAAGTGAAACGTTTTTCATTACGCTTATATATGTACATACATATACTGGCACGTTTGAGACTGAGTCTCTGAAGCGTTGCCTGCAGCGTTTGCTGCTGCATTTTCATATTTATAAGATAATTGAAAGCGGGTATTGCCAAATTAACAACGCTCGACAAACAATGAAAGCGGCGACTGGCAATATGGCGGCACACACACAGGCACACACACAAGCACGGCTATGTGTGAGTGTGTGTGCTGAAAGACAGGCGCATATCCCTTGTGTACACAAGCGCGCTTTATTGTTTTGCGCTGGAGCTGGCTTTACTCTTTGCCCAGGCGCAAAGGCAAAGGCACAGACCAAGACCCAGACCCAGACCCGGAACCAGAGCCAGTAAGAGCAGCAGCAGCAGCAGCCCAATGATACCTACGTGAGCACAATCCACCACCAGACATCGTCTTTGAAAAATTTCGTGACGTGCACGGATTTTATTAAATTGCATTCGTAGTTGTTTTGAATTGGTTCGACTACGTTAAATTGCCCCGCAGCAGGAATTCGAGTCAGATCACAGGGCAGGAACTGAACTGGCTCCCTTTTGCCTTTGCTAGGATTGCCCCTTTAGCACTTTGTTTTACTTTTATTTCATTTCACTGTAGTCTGCTCATAGCGCTGGATGCCGAGCCAGGATGTCGAGCCAGGCTGCCGGCAGGAAGCAGCCTGGCAACTATTACAAATGGCGAGCACTTGACAGACCCCGTTCCAGCTGCAACTTCAGTTGCTTCTAAGCAGGCACTCAAGCATTTTGGGGTCGCCTCGGTCGCCCCCCGTTGCATGTTATTGTTGTTGTTGTTCTCTTAATATTTTTCTTGAAATTTTCTTGTGCTTTTCTCTGCTGCTACAAGAGTTTCATTTGTTTTATGCGCTCTCCTTTTGGCCTTTTGTTTGCTGATACTTTGTCGGTACTTTTTGGCTACTTTCAAGCAGCAGGCTCTAGTGGCACAAGTTATTGTATCTTGTAGATACAACCTCAAACGTTGCCATTTTTTTCTTCCTCTTCCTCTTCGTTTTCTCTTTTCTTTTTCTCTTTTCTTTTTCTATTTCATTTTCATTTTGTTTTTGATTGCCGTGCTGTAGTTTTCCTTTTTTTTAAAGTTTAAATGAAAGCTGTTCAATTTTCTAGCATTTAATATCAAATTTAAAGCAACACAAAGCCCCAAAACGCCCCCTGCTATGGGCACACACATGCACACACACACACACACTTGATTGTAGTATGTGTCTCTGTTTCATAGCCTTAGCCTATACACGCATATGGCGCATCCTGGACATAAAGGATATTAAAAGAGATTTAGCATTTTGTTTGCACACGGATGATGCATTGTCATCGAGCTGGGCCGAGATTTATGATGGATTCGGTTTGTGCCTGGAGTGCGCAAAATTATTAGAATTTCGCCAGCCCCTTGTGCGCTACGTCAGATGTGAAGAGCTGTTGTGGTATGGCAAAGTGGATCAACAATGGGAACAGAAGAGCTGTCACATTAGGATATTTCGAATCTATCAGGCAAGTTATGAATGCTAAATTGCCTCAAAATTTGATAAAATTATTGTATTTGAATCTATTGCAAACAAGCAGTTCCATCCATTTAAGAACACTCTGCTCCGAAGGACATTCAGCAGAGCGCTATAACCGAATCCTTTCTGGTCTTATATGCTCGCAATATAGATTTTTTGTTTTACACTCATATATTGTCGTTTTTCCGTAGTGCTTTGCTTTTTGGGTTTCGGCTTTCAAACTTCTTTTTTAATATTCATCAGAAGACCTTTTTGCACTCACTGTGAACATTTTTCTGATGTGTGACAAAAATTGTGACACATGCGCAGGATTTTGCCGCGTTGGCAACTCACTAGCACCACCCCCTCACCACCGCCTCACCCGCACTCCGCTTATATATGTACGTATAAGCTTGCATATGCAATTGTTATAAATAAAAGATGTGTGTAAAAAGCAGACAAAGGCAATTGAAATTAAATGCCAACAGACTAGGGGCGTGACCATTGTTGATATGGCTGCATATTAAAAAATTAAAACATAAAATACAATAACAATTTTTCAGTGCAGTCCAAATAAATTATTATGCAAAATTAAATGACCCAAAGGCATGCAAATACACAGAACAAGCCATGTAAAAATGTTTATTATTTTCGACACAATAAAATCAAATTTTCAATTTTAAATACATAGTTGACATGTCGAGCGTGCAACGTCGACGTCAACTTCAGCGTCAACGTCAGCGTCAGCGTCAACGTCAACGTCAACGTCAGCGTCAACGTCAGCGTCACATCAACGTCGCCGTCAACGCTCCTATATGCCAACGGTAAATATTTGAAAAGGATTTTGTTTGTTTATTGTTTGCACATACACCTCGCGCGGTGTTAGCCGGTGTTAGCTTTTTAATTATAAAATATTTAACCAAAAACTCACACTCGACTGCCCAAAATGTAGTGTGTGTGCGATTTTTTATTAGTTGCCACCATTTTGGAAGGCCTTTGGGCAGTCGCCCGTTCAACGTTCACTAAACACAACAATAACCGTGGCAATTTAGTGTTTTAAAAAATTCACAAACCAAAATTGATGACATGCAAAGAGTGCAAGCTTAAAATATTGCAAAATATGGACTGCAGCTGCGACCCACTCTATAAGGCTAAACGGCTTCATTGTCATTTTTATTAACTCAACGAAGCGCTTGCAAATTAAACAAATATTTCCCCAGCAGGCAAAGCCAAATGGCTGGCCCAGGATTTGTGCCAAGGCAAATAAAAGCTTTGCCTTCAACATGGGCAGTTGGCCATTGGCCGTTGGCCGTTGGCCGTTGCCTGTTTGCCGTTGGCAGTTGGCTGATTACTGCAACAGGATAAATAAACGGCGGTCCTGGCGACATTGACTAATCGCCAGCCAACAGCGCTGCCAAGGTGCCGTCTATAATGAAAACGTACATGTGCATATATCCTTGGCTGCAGGAGCTGGGGCACTACAATATCGCTCCATGGAAAACAATAAGCTGCTTCAGAATAGGCAACAACAAACAGTCGAAATTGTGTACGCAAATAACGCGAATTGCTGGCCAGCTTCAGCTGGCCACTCCAAAAGCCTTTCAAAAACTGCGTTGCGTATACGCAGCGTTGCAATCGCAATTTTATTCTCGAGGCTTGACGGTGAGCCGCGCTGCAGAAAAGCACTGTGGAAGGCAGCACAATATTTGCCAACAAAGTACAATACCCACAACTTGACTGAGGGGTAGGGATAACAAAGTGCTGCATGTGGTTGCTTATTGCAAAAAGCCAAATACTGCGCGCTATAATGCTCTTCAAAAATCGGGTTTTCAGCAATCTAGAGACTTGACATGACACAAGCGCAACAATGTACCTGTAAAAGATGAAAGTTGTAATTGATTAGGTTGAAATATAATCGTATGTACATTTTCAATGATTAGCTGTCCATATGCTCATACACGTCTCAGTGGACATACAAGTGTATTTAGATTTCGGCATATGATTGCGCGAATTGCAGTTGGTTTTGTTGCCAAAACCAGCTAACGCAAACTTAATTTTCACGCTGGTTTTCATTTGCTCAGAGCCGCGATTTTTGATGGAATTTTACATGTGACCGCAGGTTTCAATTTGGTACGTTGTTCTGTCGTTCTTTTGTTTCCAGCAGCGAGTGATCTTAAAGCTGTTTAAATGATGTGTGAATTAATATTAATTTGCAGCAGTTCAAATGCAGTATGCAAACGCTAATAAAAATGGTTATGGAAATGGCCGGGCAAAAGTGGTTACTGTCTCTCTATTTGCTGACAATTGACAATTGAAAAATGGTGGGTAAAGGCTTTTTATGCTTGTGCAAATTTCACATTTACAGTTATTGCTAATTGGAGGCTCATGCGGCCGCATCAGCCATGGCACCTCCCTGCCCGCCCCATTACGGTCGGCCATGCAAATAATGCCCGTTAATATTGTTGGCAATGGCCATTTAATGTTTAATTTTTGTCAGTGTGTCTCATACAGGCCACGCGTGTGTGCGTGTGTGTGTGTGTGTGTGTGTGTATTTGTCTGTTTGTTCGCTCTTTAAAATGCTTTCGATAAATAAATTATTGTGAAATTTATTTTACAGATTTAATATATTTCTGTAATTAATTTTAAAAATTATTCCAAATACAAATAGCAAGTCGAAAAGCAGCCACAGTCCAAATACGAGCCACAGCAGCAATCAATACGCGCTGTCAACCGTTATAAATGCATTCAATTGCCTCAATGCCTTCTGACAATAAAATTAATCAACATTTGAACAAAGCACAACAACAATATATCACAAATGCCTGTTAAAGATACAATTAAGCCAGTCGTTCCGACGGATATTTCATGGATTCAATGTTACTACGAGCATTTTTTTGCTATAGTAAGCAATGGCTTGATAACATGGAATACATAAATATAAGAATATCTTTGTTTTATCACTGAGATTTAGATTAAGATTCTTAGCACCTCTTTTTAACCCATTGTCTCCAATAATATTAAACTAAACTAATAAAGAATCAGCGCTTGGGACCCTCGGGATAGCTAGACGATCAAAATAGAAAAGAGAGAGGCACCAGAGGAACTGAAATTACTTAATTATGGGGCCGAGTATATAATGTTTTCATAGATGTATTTTAAATAAATAAATCGTCTATTTGTACCCGGAGGGTATTGTAATTTTTTCTCGAAATGTGTACTGGACTGAAGGAGACGTTTCCGACCCAACAAAGTATATGTATTCAGCATCAGTATGAATAGCCGAGTCGATATAGCGATGTCCGTCTGTCCGTCTGTTTCTATGCAAACTAGTCTCTTAGTTTTAAAGCTATTGTAATGAAACTTCGCACAGAAATTTCTTTTTGCTGCAGGCAGAACCGGCCGGATCGGACCACTAAAACATATAGCTGCCATAGGAATAATCGGTCGACAACTATGCTTTTGTATGAAAAGCTTTTTTGTTTATGAAGGTATCCCTACCAATTTTTCCCAAACAGAGTCTCTAGATAAATTATTCAATCTGATTAAGTATAGTCAAAATCGGACCACTATATCACATAGCTGCCATAGGATAAAATATGAGTTTTTGTATGAAAAACTTGTTGTATACACACATATTAACTAAACTAAAGTACTCGTATATCTTATATTAATAATTCTTCTGGTACTTTTCTCTTGCAATTATTTATCCATTCTGGACATTCATTGATTTTTTACACATACTCCGATTACGGCTATAGGAAGTAATAGTTTCCTTTCTCTGAACTCAATTGGAACCTTAAGTTCTCTATCATCTACAAAATACTTTTAAAGTAGTTTCAATTTCAAAACGTTTACTATGCAATCTCAATACGTAAGCACCCCCGTCCTTTGCTACTTGGCCCCAATTAGCTGACCAACTTAATGGGTGCTGGTGCCTCATTAGCCATGCCAAGAAGCACTTGGCCAAGCCCCAGACGAGCTGCATGCCAAAGTGCCGATGCCGATGCCGACTACGTCGCCGCTTTGGCGGTACTTGGGGCACAATGGGAAATTTGCATACAGCATCCGCTACTGTTTTGGAAGAAACGTGAGCGCCGTTGTGCCCCCATCTATCATGCGAACGGAAACGAAGTACGGAGTACAAGTATCGGTAATGTACGAGTATTTCGTAATAATGACAAGCAAATTGGGAAAATTTTCTCGCATGTTGTCGGCAAAAACTCATAAGATGCCCGGGGCGCGTAGCTACAGATATTTGTCACTTGGCCGGATGTGTTTTGTGTGTATCATGACAATGTCATGCCCACATTATAAGGCTGACAGGTAGTACTGCCTGGTATTGCCCAAGGGCCGAGAAATGTCATTGTATTAAATGTGCGGAAGCAGCAGTTTCATTTTAGATCTATCTTGGCTCTTGTTGGCCTTTTGGGTTCTTTTTTTTTTAAAGGTCTCTTATAATATTTTGGCATTGTGAGCGGGCGGGACGGGTGTGCAAACATTTGACGTGTGTTTTGACGCGAGTCAAGATATCGACAGCAAAATGTGTAGGTATACGAGTATGCTCGTAAATAGAAGGAGCTAGTTGCCCAAGATCTGTACTAATTGTTCGATGCTTGGCCTATGTAAACACAATTGAAGTTACCTATTATACGAGTAGATAGGCTAGAAATTGGAACGAATGCCAGATCATGTTTACCTAATGCGCCATTGTTATTTCTGCTCGCTTTTATTTTTCCTATTTATTTGAAATACTGCTGCGTCTTACAATGCAACAACTGTGCAAATAGCATACGACAACGTCGACAACAACAACAAGAACAATAATAACAACAACGACAACACCAAAAGCTGTTTGGAAAGTTAGAAACACGACGGAACTCTAGTCATTATCGACTCCTAACCACAAAAAGCAAGATCTGTCCCGTGTTGTTGAAATGTGTACTTCGATACACTAATAGAGGGTATAAGGAGTTTTCTAAAAGCTACACGATACATAAATCAAATTTAATATATATAGTTGTATTCAACAATAAATATAACAAAATAACAATCGTATGGTGGAACAAACCAACTAAACTGACTTATCTGAAACACTTATATCAGTTAGTAAGGAACATTTCAGTAGAGCCTTTTAGAGAAGAAAGAATAGAATAGATTATAAATTTAAATATAATAATTAGGCTTAGCTTGGAGTTGAAACAGGGTTATGTTGATGTCATTCAGTTTCGGTAAACGGAGCTTTAAAAATGTTAAGGTTATGGTTTCCATTTATCAAAGTATTGATTTTTGGGTGCTAGTAGCTTATATGTAGTTTCGATATACCTCGCTATACATAAATTAACCTTAACTTTGTATTTGTTGATTTATAACTTTAGCTCTATTAATCAATTTTATACGATTATTTCCTGACCTTGTTTTGATAAACTATGACAAATTGAAGTCATTAAGAAAACGATGCAGTAAAGGGTATTTGAGTCTCTGCTTTATTCTGTTGGACAATGCTTGAGGTGTTCTTATTTCTATGAACTGTGAGGAGAGCTATTTGCTTAGCTGAAGCACACATATTTTCATTTAGCACGCTTTAAATAAAATATTTGAACAAGCCGCACAGTTGTTTCGACGAACAATAGATTCAATTTGAACATTATCGCTCGACGTTGATAATAATGCTGCTAACGGCTTTTGTTTTAATTATACGCTCGGCGTGGCCAGAAAACCCAAAACGACCCCATATGACCTTCGCCTTCGCATTCGCTTTTGCCTTTTGCCTTTTGCCTATTGCCTTTTGGCATTGCCTGAGATGCGTGTGAAAGTTGTTGCCTAAGTTGTTATTTTGCGCCTCAAAATCCACCATGAAAGTGCAGACAAATTGGCAATATTCTCGTTGCTGGCCAACAGGATAGCACAGGACAACAAACAGATAACGCCCCGCTCGTTAGGGTCCTGCTGCTGCTGCCACAAACAAAAGAGCTGCCCAGACAGGCCACAATCAACTACCGGGTAATTAGAGTTGAATGCCTCAGTCGAAAAGTCGTGTAATGCGATTTGTATGGCACAGCAGGAGATCCCGACAGGAGGTCATGTATTACATAAAGACACATTGCATGGCACATTAGTGGAGCGGGCAGGCAAAAACAATTTATGAGCCAAAAAGGCACAACAATGACAAATTCGTTTTGGTTTTTATTATTCCCTTTGGCACATCATTTCCCCGACCCCTCTCTTTTACTCACTGCTGGCTAAATATTTATAAATTGTTCAGTTTTTTTATTCTGCTGCGTCTTGTAATTGTGACAGATATTGTTGGCGTGATTTGGGCAGCTGATGCTGTTTCTTGTTCCTTGATCCTTGCTGCCGCTCAGTCCGCGCCCGCTCCTGCGGCTATTTGCTGCTGCACTTGGCTTGGACTACTTGGCCGCTTGACGTCTTAGGGATGCCTCAAATTGTGTTAGGGTTAGGCCTGCATTTGCGCTGCAGGCGCTTTGGCCTGACTCTAGTGCTGGCTTTGGTCCTGGTCCTGGTCCTGATGCTGGTCACGCTTATTATGGCCGCGGGCAGCGTTCTTTTGCCGGCGCTTCTCGCTGTTTGTCCAAATGCTTGACTACTGCTGGAACGCCTCGTTTCTCTCAGTATCCTTCCTTCTGGCTGCTAAACACAGCACAATATCCGTCGTACGTTGTGCAAACAGAGCTGAAGCTGCGTCCTGCCAACGTTACAGTCACTGTCACCGTTGCCTGCCATCTTTGTGCTGATGATGTTTGCTTAGCTGTCTTTGCATCTTTTTGCAGGACGCAGCCAGCTCTAAACGGAAATGATGGCGGCTGCATAGCGGCCGCTGCAGAAAGCTGTGTTTGCCCGCACCTCTGCCGCGCCCCGTCAGACAATGCAGGACAATGAAATGAATTTTTAAGAATGCCCTGCCCTACATGCGTCGACTGCAGAGGCTGCGACAGAGGCCACGGCTGTTGCAGTGGCAACGGCAACGGCAACGGCAGCAGCAGCAGCAGCAGCCACTTCAAAGTCATTCGCCTGGCAGCATCTTGAGGCCGCCGAGTTGCTGCAGTTGCTGTGATATGCAGTTTTCCACTCAGTTTTCCAGGCGACCAGGGCATCGCGGAATGACAGAGAGTGAGAGGGGGAATGCAAGAGAGCCGAATGTGGACTGTCACAGGCTGCGTTTTGTTTGCAGAAGCATGCAGGTGCACTTGCCGCGTTGCATCAATTTGCATTCGCCTGGCAGCGGCGGCAACTCAGAGAGTGTGTTCTCATGTGTGTAACTGTGTGTGCGTGTGTGTGCGAGAGGGTGTGCATGCTGGCAGTTGCTGTTACTGCTATTTACCAACCGTTTCGTGTGTGCATGTCAAATTCAAGCGTTTGCATATTTTGCAAGATTGTCAGGCACAATTAACCAACATCAGCACCAGCACCAGCACCAGCAACGACGACAAAAAATTATAATTTGCTGTGATAATGGGCGGCAGGTTGGGGTTCTGGAATGAGGCCATAGTTTGGCCCCCAAATGCCAGCACAATATGGGGCAGCTGTACTTCAGATGGAATGCGAAGCAGGCAATATCGAAAGGACCTCTTACCGCTTACGAAATGCTGCTTAAGTTTATCAAGTTTACACTGCATTGAGTTAGTCATAATATTACCTAACACATATAGAATTTCAATCTAAAAATATCAAGTAGCAAGCATTCTTATTAATCAGGTAACAATATAAATATCAGCTAGTAGCGCAGTAACTAACTTTCAGTTTTCTATACTTCGTTTCCAAAAATATTGTTTGATTTTTGGAAAAAAAATATACTTGTTCTATATATTATGTTGAAGATCCATATTTCAGTCTTTATCTTGTTTATAAGCTACTTATATTAAAATAATATTTATCATGACAAAATATGTTGCTTTAGAAAGTATGAGAATACCTTTTTATTACAAGGTAAATTTAACTTCTATTTAATATCTCATTCTTAAAGTATGTAATCATTTACTTATCTGAAATATCAGCAATAATGCATTTTGCTATCAAATTCTGATTCACTCAGTTGGCGTTGACTAATTTTCGAGTACGTAATCTCCACTTTGTACCAAATTGGCAAGAGGCCAAAGAACCTTCTCTTAAAAAGGTGGCTGATAATTGAGTTTCATTTGCCAAATGATGCAATTGAATGCATGATTTTATTATATTTTTTTTTTGCGACACTTGCACGCTAATTAATCCTTACGCCGGGAAAAACAAACACGGGTACAAACAGACGAGCAGAGCGCAATGGCCCAAACAGAGAAAGAGAAAGAGCGAGACAGAGAGGGATTGAGATATACTAAGCGGCTGGGGAGTCAAATATGCACAAATATAACAAGACTGAGCTTTCGTAATGAAAGACTAGTATATACCCTAGACACAAAGTCAGAAAGTCAGCAAGTCGATCAAAAAATTAACTTCGTTAGTCTTTTTGCGTTAGGACATAGCCTAAGTGATGGAGTGCAAGCTCCTTACACACAATGCTTCAGGTGAGAATTTCAGTCACCTCTAACTTATTATAGTATATAAATTATCATTCTATCTACTTTTGCAATTTATGTTGCCAACAAAAGTTACTTTCCGAAAAAAGAAAACATCAAAATTATTCTTATTCTTGCAATGTAGCAATAATTGCAATTTAGTATTAAAATCTTTATCTTTGCCTCTGATTTAAGATATTTAATTTTAAACAGACATTTTGAAAATGTTACAAATTATTATTGAACTATAAAATGTGTATTTTGTATTTTTAACATGACTTAAGATTTGCTGAAATTTAAAGCATTTTTTCTTTAAGTTCTTCGTATATATCAAAGATTTGGTTTCTAAGGAGTGCACTCAGATGGTTATTTAAGAAGGATTTGGTTGCTAAGGAGTGCACTTAGATGATTATTTTGCCTGTTAGAATGCAATACAAAATCATAATATACCCATTGCTATCTTACTCACTGAATATATAAAGCTGACGACTCGATGATTCGCCTAACTGCCTCTGACTCTGCCTCTGCCTCAGCCTCCCCCCAAACCTTTTGCCGTTGCTCCTGGTTGGGTGGCTGGGCGAGCGACTTGCTGTGTACATATTTGTGCAGTTATGTTCACATTTGTACTGATCATAATGTACACACACACACACTCATTGCACTCATACCACTCATATAAGGATAGCCCCGCTCACGCTCGCTGTATATGCGTGTGTGTGTGTGTATGTATATAGATTTCAGTCAAACACTCGAGCAAGCACAGACAAATTCTATTTGCAAACATTTCACTTGATTTGCAAGCGAGTAGCAGAGGCTGCACAGTCAGCCCAGTGAGAGTTGAGTCCTGGCTGTGCGGGTCCTGTGTCTGCTCAGTCAGAGTGAGAGGCTCTCTGTGAGTATGTGTGCTTGTATGTTTGCCTGTATGTGTTTGTTAGTATGTGTGTGCATGTTTTATCCAACGGATTTTTTAACATTGGCCCACCCAACAGCGCCGTTGACATTCGTGTAGGAGACATCGACTGCGACTGCGACTGCGACTGCGAGTGCGACTGTAAGCGTGACTGCCGACTGTTGTTGGATGTCAAGGACGAGGCAGGAGCTGTAGCCAAAAGCGGCAGCTCCACTGCCAGCGCCAGCCATGATGAGTACGATGAGCGCCAAAGTTGCACTCGACAAATCGAAATTGTGTGCTCTGGAAAAATATTGGCACAAGAAATCATTCCTTCCTGTTGTTGGTGTCGTGCCTGCCCCTCTGCCTCTACCCTGCTCTGCCCAATCCCTTGCCCCTTGCTCTGTCATAGTCCCTCCATGGCACTTGGTGATGTTGCTGTTGTTGTTGGCATCGTTGCCGGCACTTTGCTGTTGACATGATTGGGCGGGCTTTCATTTGCCAACTTGTCGCAAAATGTTTTAATATTTTCAAGATGCATTTAATCCCCAACCGGGCGCTCAGCCACGTGAATCGTGTAAACAAAAGCACGCGTTAAAGTTTTTTATGCGCCCTCTGCAACTTATTATCCCATGTCCTCGCCCTTGCTGCTGCCCAGGGTCCTGGCAGCCGCCGGAGCTGGAGCTGGAGCAGGAGCAGCAGCAGCAGCAGCAGCTGGATCTGTAAACTGCAATTGCTTACCAAAACCTAATGTGAAATTAAAAATTTGTTGTTTTAAAAAAAACAACAAGGAAACAGACACGCGCACGCTCTCGAGTCTGGCGGGGATTGAGTAACTGTGAATGGAAGTGTGAGTGGGTGAATGGGTGGGTGAGTGGGTTGCTGTTTGGATTGTTTTGGTTGGGCGAACGTGGCTGGCTCTGCCCTTCCTTCCTTGGGTATGTCTTTTGTGCTGTTTGCACGCTCATTTGTTTGTATGTTTGGACTTTCTCCTGTTTCGTTTGCATTTGCAAATATTCCTGGCAACGGGGGCTTGACTTCGAACTGGCATTTTTGCAGGAGCTGTTGCTGTTGCTGTTGCTCAACAATTTTTGCACAATTTGCAGCGGCTCAGGCGGCACTAAGGTCGAAGCTAGCTGTTGTTGTTGTTTGGGGCGTGTCTGGTTAGTGGAATCGAACAAATATGTTTACATTTAGCACATGTGCAATTATTTGATTAAAACTGTTAAAAGCACACAAAATCAGGCAAAAGTTTACCAACACCCAGCGAGAGAGACCCAGGCCAGATACCCAGGCGCGCAAATGGAGCAGCTCCGTAGCTCCTCGTCGCAGATTGTGATGTAAACTGGGCGTGCAAACAGACAGAGACACAACCGAAGCGACTAGGAGAGATGCAGAGTCAAACAGAGATGGCTAAGGAGACGCCAACAGGGAGAGGGAAAGGGAGACGGACAGGGACAGGGACAGAGACAGGGACAGGGAACGGTGCTTAGCTCTGCTCGGCAGCTAACCTAATGCGAAATGAAAACAAATTAAAATCAAACTTTCGAATTACTTCGAGTCTCGCATTTCAATGTAAATTTAAGCGACAGCAAAGGGGCAGGTCGGGACGAAAGTGGCAGCAACGATGGGCGGGAGTTGGCCTCGAATGCTGTCGACAGCTTGGCCAATATAGGAGTTGCATAAATTATGGCCTTGGCATGTGGCAACAGCCAAATAAGCCAAACTGCCAGCTACGAATATAAGTTTCAAAATAGACGGAAACTGTAAAATGAATAAAATAGTTTTGTATTTTGAAAACTTGGCTTTAATCTAAAATGACATTACAAGCCAGAAAAACATTATGTAAAGCATTTGGTTAGTCAATAAATATAAAAAATATGCCTTTTTAATATACGAATTGAAAGTTTTACTTAATTCTTGAATGCTTGTAAACAAAACAAATAAAGATGCACTCGAAAGTTCTCGACGGGTGGATAGTGTTGGATGATCTTTCTACCAAACTTAATACTATTAACGATATACAAACATGTGTATAAAGTTAGCTTCTTCCTGCTTTAAGGGTGGCGTTTATACAGACAGACAGAAATACCTACATTGCACAAAACAAAAATACTCTATTTCGAATTTTCATTTTATTTTTTAAATTGTTTATATTAAATGAGTTTTCTGCTACCTATCGTGGCAGCAAGTTGTAGATGAATGTTGGTTTACATTATTGTGGGCAAATAAATCATATTACTACAATATATACATAGAAAAATTAGATAATACATATATAAGAAAATATGTGTATTTCATATTACCTTTAGTTGACTTGGCTATTGACAACAATTAAAAACTATGCAGCACAACTGTATTTAATAACTAATTATAACAGAACATCCCTATTTCACAACATAGATCCTTTATCCCTAATCACAAACCCCACCAATAAAAACATAAAAATTCTTTTTCATTTCCTAAACACCAACTTGATACATAAAATATAACACAATATCCAATTACACACATCACTAACGCTCATACACACATTGTTCATAATATCATACATCCACACAAATCTTGTAAATAATGTAAATAACACTTCTCTCATACATTTATACACATACTCCATACATTCCACATAATATTTTAAATAATAACCATTAAAATGTAACTCCAGCTGAAGGCCCTGGAAGCCATGGCTAAGAACACTATGTTAACTCTTAGGTATTAGTTTTTACAAAAAATATGTATAACTTTAAATAAATAAATAAAAATAGCTATATTTTAGAACAAAACTCTAGAAAGGACTTAAAAATCAACGATGTAATACAATTTCAGATTTTTTTAAAAAAAAATCGATTCAATGGAAGCTAGGGTAATCTATGGAAGCTGGGGTAATAAACAATAAATTTAGTCTCACACATATAAGGTACGTAGAAATGCTTCGTTTTTACTTGTAATACTTAGTTAAATGTTGAAAATTGTTGGAATAATCAATATGTTAGGTGCACAATCTAAAGCAAATCAGCTGCATTTTCACCTCAAATCAAAAACTTGAAAGTAAACTCATACTTCATATTTCGTTAATTTGTTTCAACACTACATCATTATAAGTTAACTTTATGAAAAAGCAAAATGGAAAAGCTTAGATTTAAAGGTTTCTGAATTCTAAACTGTATTTAAACTATAAGAAGCATGAAAAAGGAAAGTAAACTAGTATATATAATTATTTTGAATAAAATAGCTATAACATTTGATGTAGTTATGAAACTTATAAAACATCAGTAGAAAGGAAGGCATACTTTTCATTGAAATCAAGATTTGTACAAGTATATTTCAAATTGAAACGTTATTGCTTTTGTTTGTTGGTAATATTATTTCATTAATGTTGACAATTCAGCACATTGTCAAGGAACTTTTAAGTAGTCTCTGCTTGATTAAGTACCACTCTTATTAGTGTTGTTGTTGTTGTTGTACTGTTGTTGTATTTGTTATTGCTGTAACGGTGTTGTGCCTTATGGTTAGTTATTACCAGCCCTACTCAGTTCAATTCAAGTCGCGCACTTTGACATTCTCGTGTAGCAAAGCAATTTCTTGTAGTGGCTGTTGTTTTTATTGTTATTTTTGTGGTTGTTGCCCGCTTTATGAACCACACGCGTCACCTCAATGAACGCTAAGTGGCATGGCCCAACCAGAAGAGCCCCCAACCCCTATTTGCCCCACTCCGCACGCTGTTTAATTTTCGCATTTTCCGTTGCGCGTTTTCATCTTTGATTGACATACAAACAATTTAGCTGAATGACACTTGAAGCAGCAAAAACCGCAACAATAAAGCCACCCCCTAACCGCAACAATATATTTTGATATTTTGTATTTATGGCAAGGTCTCTCTCGGTCTCGGTCTCGGTCTCGGCCACGGATCGGAGTCGGGCTTGATGTAGTGCCCACTAGAGATGGTGGACCGACCGCTGCTGGTGACAACTGCAAGAACTGTTTGCCCAAGTGCTAAATGGAAACTTCCTGCAGCAAATTAACAGCGAGCGCTGCAGACGATGATGGCGACCACCAGCGTGGATATTTTTCTCCTTTTTTTCTTTCTTTTTTGCATCTCGCGGACGCTGCATCTCCGAATCAATCAACTCAAGTGTCAGTGGTGTGCTTGGGAGTGTGTGTATGCGTGTGTGTGTGGTCCACTATCAAAGAGCGAGACCGCCGCCCAAATGCATTTGTTGTAAGTGGCCGTGTCTATGCGTAGGCCACCGCCACCACCAGCACCACCGCCGCCGCCGCCGCTCAGCGTACACAGGTGAAATTTACCACTTCGATGGCTAAAAACAACATTTGAATGCGACATTCGAAGCCGGCCAAGACTCGATATTGGACGGATGTCGGCTCTACTGTGTGTAAACAGCAAAACGACGGATCGACTCCGAGTCGGACTCAGCTCAACTGGGTACGGTTTGAATCGGATCGGATCCAATGGTCAGTGATTTACCTTTACCTGCTGATGCTGACCAACGAATCGGCAACGTCATATCATATATATGCATATGTATATTGTCTGGCTATGGCCCGAAATCGTCGGTGCCTTTTGCCTTAGACTTGCCGCTCTGTCAATATTTTGCTTATGTTTAAAGTCCGGCCATCGTGATGACTCCCATTACCTGTCCAATGCCAAAAACCCCTATAGCCCCGGCCCAGCGCTGTGGTAGGTGCGCTCAAGTGCCAAGTCTGGGAGACAATTTTCCCATCAAGTGCCAGCTGGAAAACAGCTTTGAAGTGCAGCGACATTCAAAAGTTTTTTCTAGAGTACCCGTATACGAGTACTCGTATGAGACAGGGTCATCATCAGACATCATCGAAGCAGTTGGCTTCTAATTAGCACTAAATTGGAAAGCACAACGGAATTTTATGAGTTTTCAATGAGCTGAAGTGTAAATTGCTAATTTAATGATACCTCACTAGGATACTTGATAGTCACTTTTAACTTCATTCATGATTGGACCTGTTTAGTGCTTTTTTCGTAAGTAGCAACAATTTGACAGCATAACTTTTAGTATCAAGTATTTGACCACAACCTTGATAAGTTTGTGAGGCCCTATTTAATAAATAATAATTCAAAATTCCCACATTGATTTTTAATAAGGGATATATATATATTTATATGTATTAACAAGACAAGCTTTTTCGAATTTCTCTTACTCGTGTAAATACACAAAACAACTATTCAAAGTTGAAGTCTATCTTTTACATATTTTATCCATTGAATTACATATTCATTTAATGGGCACCTCAAATTTAATAATTTTTCATTATAAATGCTTATACGCTTTTTAAAAAGATTAATATTATGCTTGTACAATGTCCGTCTGTCTGTCTGTTTTCTTATACTTCATATAGTTTCCTATGATTTTATCAAAGTCAGAGCACATAATTATATATGTATCTCCCATAGGAATAATCTGACGAAAATTTATTTTTTGTATGATATACATTGTTGCAATTGTTTATAGCTTCTATAAAATACATTGCTGCAATTGTTTATAGGTTCGCTACACCGAAAATAGCCGTTCTTTCTTGTTTTATTTTAAATTCGATCAACCAAACCGATTTTAATTGAGATAGTTAAGACGTTAGAATTCTAAGTTGGGTCCAGAAACGTTTTACAAAATGTGAGAATAAATTAAGAATAAATGGGTGACAATTTTACATTACTTTCAACTATTTTGATTCTTAGCTGATTTATGCATATGTCGACTTGTTACATTTATAAAACTAATTATTTAACAATATGTCCCATTTCATTCAATAATTTATGGTAAAATATTCCTTACTATAGCTTCTGGAAATTGTAATTGCTTAGCTTTTTAAAAGAAAGCGATTCTGCTTATAAACCTGTACTTATCGGAGAAAAACCTTATCTTTTTTTATATCTTACATTTTTTTATATGAAAGAAGTACTTAAACAGCTAAATTGTTATGTTGAAACCGCACAGCAAACATGCATCAACGATTTAAAGACCCGTTTCTGGAAAACTCTGGAAACCACAGTATTATAGGCTGAATCACCTTTTTGATACTGATCAAGTACTAGCTTTTCTGAATTCCGAGAAACCATTTAATAATATTCATTTTAAAATGTCTTCCCTTCCAGTCACAACTTTAACCTTAAAAGCGATTGCTATTTGTTCCAAACACGTAATGAAAACTACTCGAAAATGGGAACATGCGTGATAACTAGTTTGTTATCTAAAAATTACATATTCAACAGTGGCTTATAACAATATGAACTAATAAGAATATACTATCAATCATAACTTGCCGAACATTTCATATATAAAAGTTCTGACTGGGCATTTCCAATTTAAGTAGCAATGTGCCAGATCAGCAAGAAATTCATGATTATACGAGTATCGCTAATGACAAATCGCATGCATAGCCAGAGAAATAACCAAGTAGATAAATTACTTAAATTGATTACGTGGCCACCCTGATTAACACCTCGCGAATGGCTTAAACATTTTACATTCGCTGCAGCTGCCCAAAAATTGGCAAGGCAGCCAACTGAGAAAGTGTGAGAGTTTTCAGCCGCCTCTCAATTTCTTCATCTATGTGTGTGTGTGTGAGTGTGTGTGTGTATGTGTGTGCGTACGCATTTGCATTTGTATCAGATTATGAGCCACAAACATTTTCGGCCATGTTTGTTTACTTAGCTCCGCCTCGTCGGCTTCATTGTGTGCGTACTGTGTATCTGTGTGTCTGTGCCTGAGCTGAAGCCCTGTGATTGTGTGCGTGAGCGAGCGGCTGCGGTGTCTGTCTGTGCCCGCATCCATCTCTGTGTGCGTATGCCTGTGTGTGCATAAGTGAGTGTATGTGTGTATCTCTGGCACATCAAAAGTCGCTCTTGCGCATGTCTTCTGCGCCGGCTGTTCGAGCAATTTGCACTAAACTCGCGTAGAGCGCCGACCTGTGGGCGGACAAACTGGTTGAGCGGCCCTCTTGCAACGCCATTTTCACAGTGGCTAAAAGAACGAAAATCAATTTCTGCAACTATAAATAGACAAGGGAGGTGAACCCAATTGATGATGGATTATGAAGGTTATGGCAGCTGAGAATTAATTCAGTTGCAACGAATAGAAAAAACAGAACAAAAAAACAATACTATTTTAAGTAATTATTAGATAAAATAACCTTATAAATATACGAACATATATATACATTACTAACTTAATGACATCCCCATGTCTAAAAGAAAGCAATTTTGATCCGTAAGCTTATCAAATTTGAAGGTTCATCAAAGAATTAGTAATTTTATTGATCGTTCCTTTGGAATTTTAGAGATATGGCAGTCAAAAGTTTGTTTAATCAATAGGTCAATTTATGATCGATCGACTGATCCAATTATCTGAAATAATAATACCTTTCTTTTACCAGTCTTTAAAACCGATGAGTTTGCTCAGATAGACGGACATATGTAGCTTATTCAGACTGACTGGTAATGCTAATGGTCGCTTGTAGGTTTATTGTTAACGGTTTTAACCCCTCTCGTAGCTATGCAAGATAAGGATATGGGAGAATATTTTCTAAGTATTGAAAACAAGTAGCGGAAATTGATAATGCTGCTAAAATGTAGGTCAGTTGGACCTTTTCTTATCAATGATTTAGAGGAAAACCAGGGATACATAACTCTGGTAAATGAGAAAATTCTATTTCATTTTTGTTGGATATCTTATTCGAACTTACTTAAATAAAATTAGTTTTAGTTGTTTTCAAAACAAACCATATGTCTGCCCAGGTAGATACTTCAACACGAGGGATAAATAATGCACCTTTCATATAAATATTTAGTATTCACGATAATAATATTATACAAAATCTTTTGAAACTTTCAACCACAGGGCGCATAGTATTCGGAACATATAAGAGTCTAGGGGGATGATAATGAGAGTGTGCCATCCAACTTAAAGGACCCCAGCTGCAACTTAAAGCAAAGAAATGCCCCTGTCTCTCTCGTGCCCCGCAGCTCTTTCTGTACGCTAGTTGCCAGCAAGGGGTTTGGGGTGCCTGCGCCAGGATCCTAATTACATTTTACTAGATAAATTGTAAACTTTTTCTGTGCGCGTTGCTGCCGTTGCAGCAGCAGCAGCAGCAGCAGCAGCTTCTTCCAACAGTTATATTTTGTTTGAGTTCTTTGCGTCGCTGTCGCCGTCGCCGTCGCCGTCGCTGGCGTTGTCTTCGTCTTCAACGCTGCTGAGCAAACAAGAACGCACAGCCGGGCCACGGGCGGGCAGGGGCTTGGGCAGGGTTGCCTTCCCTTCGTCCTGGCGAGAGTGTGGTTGCGTCTGCTCATCCTGGCGAGGCACCCTGTATGACATGCCACACCGTACGTGCAGCGTTTGTAAGCATATTTCCGGCAACGGATGTCTGCAGCAGCAGCAGCGGCAAATGTTGGCTCCGGCCAAACGAGCTCCCGTCAGACCTGGCCCGGACCCCGTCGCCGGTCCTGGTCCTGGTTCTGGTTCTGCTCCTGATTCTCGTTCTGGCCCTTGCCCGGATCGTTCTCAGCCAGATACAAGTAGAAAGTCAGTCAGTGCCGGTTACACATTTTCAAAAGTGCTTGGCGCTACAGCTCACTGCCATTAGTCGACGTCATGAGTGGGGCGTGGGAGTGGGAGTGGGTGTTGTCCTGACTCCTGGCTCTCCTGACCAGCACCGTGCTGGCGCTATGAGGTTGCACTTCAAGTTGGCGTGCGTGTGTGAGTGTGTGTGTGTGTGTGTAGTATTGCGCAAATATTTGCATCTGGAATATTTGCGCGCTCCATCATAATTCAAACACAGATGCGCTGTTTGTAGAAGAGCAATCATTTTGACATGCAACTCGCTTCAAAACCGAATTAAGTGGCATTCAGTGTCAGTCAGTAGGAAGGAGCCGACCATGTTCGGAAAGGCCCCCAACCTATCCGAAACTGCACGTTGCACTACAAGTTCCCTGATTGGCAGTGATTGACGCGCACGCAGAGTTAAAAGAGGCAATTAAAAAGTTTAATTCCTGCTAACTTAGCGTGAAAATATAATTTCGGACTTAAAGAATAACAATAACGACAAATGATATAACTA
The DNA here is from genome assembly GCA_037075165.1 of Hirtodrosophila histrioides. NCBI lineage: Eukaryota > Metazoa > Arthropoda > Insecta > Diptera > Drosophilidae > Hirtodrosophila > Hirtodrosophila histrioides. The sequence continues at coordinate 12,344,035 of JBAMCL010000646.1, forward strand.
TATTTTGTATTCAATTGAAAATCCAAATTAAAAACTCACTTTTTTCTCCCAAAACGTCAAAATGGCGGCTGTAAGATTTATAGCGAATTGCGGGAGTGCGGTCAATATTATAAAATATTCGAAAAAACCGAAATTAGAAAGTACAATTTCAGAATTTTAATTTTTGTTAGTTTTTTTTTTGCTTTTGTGGATTAAATTTAGAACTTTTAGATCACATTTTTAAACAACCACTTGTGTGATTTTTGTTTTTGAACGTAACGGTCGTTTTGCCTAGCCAAGACCAGCACCTAGGTGGATGAGCTAGCTAAGGCGTATTTTTGAATGGCTTGTGTCACTGCTTGCAATCAGGTGGGTCTTGCCTCTGCTACACAGCATAACCGGTTAGGGTATTGAACGCGGCTAATATTGTTTTTGTTGGCTTTTTGTTGAGACATGCTAACTTAGTTTCTCTTTGGCATTTTTCAGCTTACCACACACGGTCACACAAGACAAGAGCATGGTAGAAAAAACACTGCTATTAAAAAAATTACACAATAACCACAATTATTTAAAGAAACCAATGTAAACACAAAGGAATTACTTAGTAAGTCTAAAGATGTTGAAAGCGATTAGTGTGTTTCGACTGAGCAGCACGCTGCAGCAGAGGCCGCTGCATACCGGCATTGCAAGACTTAAGAGGCGAAAGACCGCCGAGGAGAAGGTGAGACGAATCATAGTAAATGAAATTCACAAGGTTACGCAAAAATATGAGATTCACGAGTGACGTCACAAATTTCAACAAGTTAAATGGAGTTAACAAATATACGGGCATCAGCCAGCTAAAAATTTAGTAAAAATAGTAAAATACAATACATGTATAAGAAATTATCATGAAGTAAGATGATGACCTCTCCAAGAACTAGTATCTGACATCTCGCATGACCTTGTTATTTCATTAATCATGCTACTCCTGTTCTGTTGGACTTTTCGAGGAACACGCTGACTAATGATGTAGAAATCCCCCAGAATTATAGAGTACTCGCCCAAGAAACTACAACCCTCAAATGCAGCGACGACATCCAACGCCATCGATATTTGGCGGCACATGAGCGTGGCACAGCTAGCGAAAACGTTGCAACGGCCTTTGGGTAAGCGAGAAACGGAGGGCTAAAAGTAAACACAATAATATATAATATCTAACGTGAAATTGCATCTCCACAGATGATGTGCAAGAGGCCATGTTGTATGTGCGCGGCGCAGACAACATTGAGGCCTCCGCCAAGCTGGAGGATCTTAAGATCATTCAGGAAATCGCAAAGAAGCTGGGCGCAAAAACGCGCATTGTAGCCACACCAGAAGCATCCAGTGAGGATGAGCACAAAGAGCGTGATGTTACGCCCCGGCCACCGGCCGCGCCTGAGCTGCTCAAGCACCGTCCACCTGTGGTGACTGTGATGGGCCATGTGGATCATGGCAAGACCACACTGCTGGACTCGCTGCGAGGCGCTGACGTGGCTGCTGGCGAGGCTGGTGGCATAACCCAGCATATTGGCGCGTTTACAGTTACTCTGGATAACGGCGAAAGAATGACCTTTTTGGACACGCCAGGCCATGCGGCATTCAGTGCAATGCGGGCGCGGGGTGCCGATGCAACGGATATAATTATTCTTGTTGTGGCCGCCGAGGATGGCGTTATGGCGCAAACGCGGGAGGTCATTCAATTGGCAAAAGAGGCTCAAGTGCCCATAATCGTGGCTTTAAACAAGATTGATAAGCCCGAGGCAAATATTGTTAGTCTTTTTTGTTTTGGTTACGTGAAATGTGCACTAATGCGTTTGATATTTCAGGAAAAGAGCAAGCGTGAACTGGCACAAATGGGCTTGGCGCTGGAGGAGCACGGTGGCGATGTTCAAGTTATACCAATTTCGGCGCTCAAAGGCACCAACTTACAGCTGCTGGCCGAGGCCGTCAGCACACAGGCTACCCTAATGGGTCTAAAAGCCGATCCCACTGGTCTTATCGAGGGCATTGTGGTGGAGTCCAAGACAGATCCACGCCGCGGCAAACTATCTACGGCCATTGTCACGCGCGGCACGTTGCGCAAGGGATCGGTGCTATTAAGTGGCCTGGCACATGCCAAAGTACGTGGGCTATTCGACCACAATGGTCAGCCCTTGACAGAGGCAGCGCCGGGTACGCCCGTCGAAATATTGGGATGGCGAGAGCTGCCGCTGGCTGGAGAGTTGATACTGGAGGTCGAGACGGAGGTAAGCAGTTTGAAATAGAAAATGAAACTTAACTGTTAACATACTGTTAATTTGTCTATTACCATTACAGAAAAAGGCGCACGCGGTTCTGAAATATCGTGAACACCAGACACAGTTAGAGAAAGTCGAGTCGAGCAGCGATGAGATACGCAAAAAAGAGGAGGAGCACCAGGCAAAATACCGTGCAGAGCGTGAGGCTCGTCGTTTGGCCGGGCGCTTTAGAATGCGAGGCGGTCAGCGGGTTAAGCAGGCAGATGCCAATGACGGCAGTCCACGCGTAAGTGTCATCATCAAGGGTGATGTGCATGGATCTGTGGAGGCCCTACTGGATGTGCTAGAGACTTACAATAGTAACGATCGCTGCCGCTTGGACATTGTGCATTACGGCGTGGGCAATGTAACGGATGGCGATCTGGAGCTGGCCAAAGCCTTCGATGCCATCATTTATGCCTTTGGTGTTGAAACACCACAGCCCAAATTGGCCAAGGAGGTGAATGTGAAGAGCTACAATATTATATATCGCCTGATTGATGATCTCAAGGAGCAGCTAAGCAGTAAACTGCCACCCGTGGAAGTAGAGGAGCAGCTAGGCGAAGCCAATGTGCTGCAACACTTCTTCATCAATGAGGGGCGCAAAGAAATCCCAGTGGCTGGTTGTCGCTGCACCAAGGGCGTACTCAAGAAGACCCAAAGATTTCGATTGCTAAGAGAGGGAGAGATTATCTACGATGGTGCCGTAGAATCCATGCGTCATTTAAAAAACGAAGTGGATTCGATTAAGAAGGATGTGGAGTGCGGCTTGCGCTTAAAGGATACCAAGGTGTTAGCACAGGCGGGCGACACGTTGCAGTGCTATACCACGCACATGGAATCACAACAAACGGATTGGGATCCTGGTTTTTAGTGAATTGAGCGCTGTCATTCTATTGCTGCCGCTGCTTTGTTATCGCCGTTACATATATCTATAGTTTTGTATTATAAATTGTGTATATAAAACAAATCCACAAACCGACTTCCTGTTGATCTTACTGCTGCTGGGCGCTGCCACTGCCACCCTTCACCCACATGCTAAGCGTTTAGGATAACGCTGCTGCCGCAGCGGAACTGTTGCAGATAAGCCGTTGGCAACTGCGACGGCGACGGCGACAGCGACAGCTACGACGACTGCGACTGCAGCTGCGGATGCGTGCGCCCCTGGCTGTCCATGTGCATGATATGACGGAAGCTGCCTAAATGGGTCAAAGCAATGCTAATTGGAGTTCACCCACACCAAGGCAAGGAGAAGCATAGCCACCGCCTCAGACCAGAGCAGAGCGTTTTCTTCTTGCTTTTCTGATAAACGATTTCCGTTGAGGGTGGCCAATTAGCGCTTAGTTTTACATTCATGAATGAATGCTTTATATTTAATACACATCGCATATTATAAATGATACATGTATATATATACTGACTTAACATAATCGCGCTGTTTGCCTTGAATATTGCGGACTTTTCGCGCGGCGGCATACATATTAGCTAACTGAAGGAAACTTTCCCTCAGTCAAGTTTTGATAAAAACGAACTATTTTTAGGCATTGGATGACAAATTTATATAACTAACTTTAACATTGGAACAAATGCTTAGATTGACTGCATAAACTTTATATTGTACGATTTCATATAACGGTTTATAAATGAACTGACTTAATACTAATATTATCCCAAAAAAATAAAAAAAAAATAATAAAAAAAATGCTAAACCTAACATTTATAGTACAGGATCGAACTTAGATATGTCATATTTGTGACTTATGTTGCCTTATAGCAAAATTACCTAAAAATGGATCTGATTTCCGCTTAACTCCTTGGAAATCTAAATTGTTAGCTATTCTGAACTACGAAAAGTGTTTGAATATTCGATTTGAAAATATTTACCTTTGAGCCACTGGGATGAAAACTATTCGTACTTCAAATATAAAAACCGGTTGTTATTTCATTTGAAACCGGAAACATAAGATGAACAACGATTGGGAACGAAAAATACCCGGAATTTGAAACAGATCTGAATATATACAGGTTTTGAAGAATATATAGGGTTCATCCTCAAGTTTCCTCAGTTTCAGAAACAGTTTTTTTTTTAAATTGTTGAAAATTATCTATCATAATTAATCCTTATATCTAATTGTTTGTCTAAAGGAGCATTTTTCAATAATCTCCGGTCTCCCGGAAAATATTCTTTGATATTTGGAAAACAAATACATGCACGTCAATAATGCGGAATTTATCCAGAGATTTAGAAAATGAACCTAATTTATTGTATTAATAAATTAATACATTTTGAATTAAGGGGTGGATCAGACTACTTAAATGAAACATTCTTCTAATTTGTGTTTGGTGGAAAAAGAAGCTAGTATATCAACAGCTTTAACTCTCGATAAAATAACTAATTTCTCCAAACTAAAAAGAAGAAAAAAGAATATGCATTTGATAGTTTAATTAATATTTCAAGAGGTCGAACTATTTTTGATAAGTGGAGGTGAGGATGTTTGACAGTTTGACGGTACATTTGAATTTCAAGTCAGTGTGCAGCATGTTTAAGCAAAGCTGCCAAGCGTGTGGTTCAAAATCGGAGTATGATAAGCGTATTGTACATATATCATAGAACTCCAAAAATAAAAGCCAGCGGAAGTAGGGACCATAGATTAAGCTATTTCAGCGGTTGAGATTGTACACGGAAGTCTAAAAAAACTGGAATGCGGAAATAATCAGCAGACAAAATAACCAAAATGTTCAAAAATGAGTAATTCATGAATGAACTCGTACAATTAATAGTAACTGATACAATGGATATTCGATCTATCCGGGCAATGTCGTCTATAAAATTGTTGAATGAATTTGGCAGACTGCAACGATCCCACAGCATTATGCAGATGCAGATCATGTGCCCGGCATCTATATTTGTCTGGCTTGTTAAAAAACGAAAAATCAAAGTAAACAGGCACATGTGTTTGCAGCAATTAAATTGAAATGACTGCAGTGCGTGTACATGGTCGTACGTATGTATATAGTACGTATATGGCAAGGATCGGCGGCGTGCAAAGGACCCTCGCCTTGTAAATGCTGCCGACATGTGTTCATCAGTGTCGCTCATTAGGGTCGTCAAATGATCTTGACTGCAGCTTCAATTTCAAATTCAACATGTGAGAAAACAACGGAGACACTAAATCACTGACTGGCGGGTACTTTCAACACCAACACACGCACATACCCAGCGATCGCGATCTCACACACGGCCGAGGCATGAAGATCAGTTGCAAAGTTGCAGAATAAAAGAGAGAGAACCAGTTGGAGTTGGAGAGCGAGACGCTCGTGCGAATGCAGGCTAAGAAAACCGCATTGAAGTCAGTCTCTTGTGTGGGGCGAGAGCAGCCGGTTCGAAAAGGATCACTCACATTAAATGTTAATGATCGTCAGAAAATCATTAAAGGCTTGTTAGGAATATTTTATTCACAAAAAGTAAAAAAAAAAACAAAAAGAATAAAAAACGCTGCTCAGTAACTGCCTAAAACCCTTTATCCAGTTGGGGACTGATTAGAGACAACTAAAAGCAACGGAAGCACAAACCCGCTGATCATGGCGCTATCGCCACTATTGCTTTGACGCCGACAGCAACGTCGACGGCGACGCAGACGCAGACGCAGAGTGAGGCGACGCCTTGTGGTGCTGGAACAGAATTAGAGCGATCGTCTCGTTCAGTTGCTGGCGTGCGCTCTAACCCTGCGGGTGTGGTGTGATCGAGATCGTGTTGCGAGGACAATAGGATAAGGACTAAAGGACGACGTGATTGTAAAAGCCCATGTCCTTTTTGGCAATGCGCAGGCGCAAAAGTGCAATCCAATGTTCATGTGATAAGTGTGCAAAATAATTAAAACTCAAGTGAGAAACATTTCAAGTGATTGGCAGTTAAAGTAAACTCCAACTTCATATAATACTTACTAGTAAAGCATATATTTGTGCAGAGAATTCGTCAATAGCAGCGCCAAACGCTGTCGATTAATATCAGCAGCGAAATGGATTTATCGAGGCGGTTGCGGTAAGCATTTGACAAATATGTATCCCACGGATACAATTGCCAGCCGCAACATCAGCAGATACACCAGACCAGTGAAGCGCTCGTGTTTGGCATGAAATTGATTCCTTTTGTGTTCCCCACAAATTACAGTGTCAATGCGAATTTTAATTTCATTTGAACTACATGTGCAAACACTTGACTTGACTCCTGCCTGGCTGGTTGGCTGCCTGGCTGGCTGCAACCACTGATTGTCCTGCTCACATGTGTGCGTGTCTATGTCCTTGTGTGTGTGTGTGTGTGTGTGTGTGGGTACATCCTGGGACGTGCTGACTGCGCAACAGGCGCTTCGTTATTGACACTGCGCGACTGCTTTTATCCTGGCCAACATTTTGTTTGCATGCCAAATTACATTGCCCACTTAATTGAAGTTTGTTAATGAAAATTGCAACATTTTCCAAACAATTTTAAAAGTATCCTTTGCCTTGATTGCTGTCATTATTAGATGGGGGAGGGCTCTTCCGCAATTAGTTATCCATTAAGTAAATGTGTGACGCAACTTTAAATGGATTTTTATCGAATTATACTCCTTTAATAACAAATTTGAAACAGCGCACGTTCAACTTTTTTGCAATCTGATTATAAGACAATTCGCTTATAAAGAAATTCCTTACAGTCGCATGTCTCTAAATACTTATTGTTTCCGGGAAAATGCTGCAATCGAAACATTTATGTGGACCATTAAAAACGCGAAATGTGTTCTGCAAGAATTAAATGTATTTTGGTTTATGTACTGGGCATTTTATGTGAGAATTATATGAGAGCTGCTGGCTATAAATGAAGTGTCTTGTTCCCAAGGGCTTTAACATGATAATGATTGCAGAAGATGATGAAAGTTCGTTTCTAAACTTTAGATAAAATACGAACTCTATTTATTAGAAATCTTATGGATAATGTACTATATTGGGTGTGCCGATCAAGATTCTTGTGGCCCACATTTTCACCATTGAAATTTCCGGTTAAAAAGGCCTACCCGCCGCGCCTGCCCACTGCCCACGGCCCACCAGCCACTGGCCAAAAGCCAATCATTTGCCTGTTACCTGTATCGACAGCCGTTTTGTTTTAAGGCAGCTTTTGTTAGTTTTTGAAATTTGTGTGCGAACACAAAAATCAAATCAAAATTTCGTATTGAAATGTAAATATTTATACCCAAGAGTTGCCTCCAAATTGTGTGCCCAGCGTAGGTGAAGTGCGTGCGCTTTGAAGTGCTCCCAAAAAGCACCTCTGCTCCCTCCTAAAAAAAAGAAAAGAAAATCTTTGAATTGAAGTGAAACAGGCAACCACAGTCAGTTCAAAGTTGATAGATAGATAGATCTTGATGAAGCTGAAGCAGTTGCTCAAACGCAGACGATGCTGGACATATCTTTAGTGTGATCTGAAGCGTTGGCATTTGGCAGTTGACCGCAGTACTGTGTGCGTTTTATTTTTGGCCAAAGTCATAAAGTTGCCGACGCGGTGGCCGACACATAAATGCCCAGAAACTTGTTCCCTCTGCCAGAGTCTGGCCAACTGGCAGTTAGCGCATCTATTCGTCAAGTATTTTAAAGTTTTTCGCGAAAAACGTTGCGTTTGCCACTTGAAAAAAGGAAAATTCTGTACGTTGTCAACGGCATCAGCCTCCTATGTCGTTGTTGTTGTTGTTGTTTCTAATTTGCTTTTGGGTCCGCTTTGTTTTGCGGAATTGCGTCAGAATGTGGCCAACAGATGACCCGTTTAGCGCTGACTTTGGCGGAGGCGACGACGCCACGTGTATAGATAAATTGAATCTAAATACCCGGAAAATGATTTTCTCAACTTTTCCCCATAACACATTTTTCTAAAAAAAAAATGATAAAAAGAGAAAAATTTTGATTTGTCAATGTAAATAATAAATGTTCTTTAATTTTCAAAATTTAGAGAAATTATGCAAATAGAGTGATTGAAATATGAAGTGTTATTTAGTGTCAAGTACAAGAAATGGTTTTCTTTTCCTCAACTCATTTCTCACTTTCTATAATTTCTTTATGGTACTGCACTAGCAATTACCAGTTGAATTGTTTTTTAAATCGTCAACTCGAAATTGACGTCTGTAAGTGATCAAAATGGGATATCTGGCCGAATCATTTACCTTGTCCCCAACGCTAGCTCGGGCCGGGTCAATAGACAGTCTCATACCAATTACCTCTGTAGTTTAATAGTACAAACTAAACATTTTAAGGTACTTTTATAGGTATGTGTGTTTGCCATTAAGTGGCGAGAAGACTCAAAGCCATTACATGAAGCGAAACTTTGTGGCTCGTGACGTCTTTGAACTTGACTCAGTTGTTGATGATGTGAAGATCAGTGTTAGAAAACAGTAAACAGAACTTGGAAATGGTTATTAAGAAAGCGGGAGAGGAAAAGTATTATAAAGTACACATAGAAATGTGTAAACATAAACTATGCTGATTACTCATAGTTTAATAGGAATATAGATCAAGTTGATCAATGCCTTTATCGTTGAGTATATAGCCAAAAATAAGACCTTACGTAGTACGTATAAATATCTACAGCTTCATACACGTATCTGATCATTGTTTGTTATGTTTTAACTATATTTTTTCGCCGAATAACCCCAACAATAAAATGCAGCAACAACAACATGAACAGTTTCTTGGCATGGCTAAATTGTTTATTAAGTGTTTGTGTGCGTCTAACTAAGTATAAACAATAAATTCCCCAAATTGATGCTTAGAAAATGATACACACAGTTGTTGGCCAAGAACCGGCAAAATCATGCACATAAAATGGACACAGCAGCACGAGGCAAGCAGAAGCACTTCGGTTGCATAATTGAGCCTTAATTACTATAAATAAATCGTTTAAACAAATGCCGATCTAATGTGGTAGTTTCTCCAAGGGGTTCCATTGCTGCTCATGTTGTTGCTGTTTCTCCTGTTGCTGTTGTTGCTGCTGTTGGTGCGAAAAACACGCCGGAAATGTGCTTGAAATTTGATTTTGAGCATGCAGCTGTGCAAAATGGAATTAATTAGAATATCGAATGGTGCGGCAAATGAGCAACAAATTAAATGCAAGTCGAGCAAAGGCTTAAACAAACGTTTGGCCTTGTTGCTGCTGCTGGGGTCCTTTCATGGCTCAATTACAGTCCAAGTTCATGGCGACTTTGCTGCATTCAGCATGCTGCATTTGCAACATGTGTGCTTGGGGTCTCGACTGAAACTGGGCCCCCCTTAGTGGCAGTGGCAGTTAATGAACATTAGCTGGCGCAGATCCACAGATCTTGTTCCCATGACTTTATGCATTATGCTTAATTAACAAAGGCTGCCGACGTCGCCGCGTTTAATTATTCCTTGCGCCAGGGCTTGAATCAAATGCCGTCTCCCAGTTGCAAATATGATAATTTTTAGCCCAAAAGCGGCACAAATATCACATGTACATACATACATACATACATACATACGCACACACATGCGAGTGTATACATATGTGCATAATTAAATCGATAGTCGGCTACAGGCGGTCCCAGGCGACCGGGCATTTTCAAGAGGTCGACGCACGCTGCAACGCGGAAGATAAAAAGGATGCCCCAAAACAAAACACAAAATATGCCGTCGCAAAATTGCAGAGGCTGAACAAGCCACAAACCAAAAAAGAACAAAAAAAAAAACCAAAAAAAAACTGCACATGACGGCAAAAATATCCAAAAATTTCTGTAAGGCAAACGGGAGACAGTGGGCATCTGCAGGCGGAGCCGGGAGGCGCAACAAAATGCGTCACATGCAGCAGCACTAAAATGTGCCTAAAAAGCTGAGCTGCCAACAGCAGCAGCAGCAGCAGCAGCAAGAACAACAAGAGCAGCAACAAGTGAAACAGAGAGCAGTCTGAGCAAAAACCCATAAAAATATTTTGATTCCCGGCTAAAGAGGAGAGCTGTTTGGTGTTGTTGTTGTTGTTTCGATTGTTGGTAAATGTTGCAGACGTGACTCACATTCCGATGACAGAACAGGAGCAATATGAAGCCCAAATTGAAATCAACAGGGGCATGAACAGACGAGCACAGGACAAGAACTTTACGATATCTTGCAACTGCAGCTTGTTGCATCAATTGAGCTCTTGGCTGTTTATACACTGAGGAAATATCGCGGCAGCATAAGACTCCTGTTGGGTCGCTTTTTTCGTTTACAGGATACGAACAACGCACGATCACAAGTTTACGCAAATTCCCAACATATCTTACTACTTTTAATATATATGGTTTTTTGCTGAGGTTATTTGTCGTCCTTGGTAGCTGGGTTGTTTAAGAAACTGACTGAATATGAAATTAAATCAAGACTTCGTGGATTCAATTCTTAGCAATAGTATAATCTGGAATATATAATATCAGTTATTTGGCTATTAGCCATTGTATGATGTGTATGTTAATAAAAGTCATTATTCAAAGCGGCATACTAGATTACATTTGTCAACAAATGCTGATGGTACTGAATTTATTTAAATGATTTTTTTTAGAGGGCAACACTCGTGTATCCCACCCTGCTCTTGGCCACCACCTGGCAGCAGCAGCAGAGTTCAGCTAATAGAAATTTGCAAGAAATGTTGCCGTCAGTGCTAAGAATACAAATTCCAGCTGATAATTGCGTAATAAATCAATGCCTGTTCTACATTTTGGCTGTCTGTTAGCTAGTTCAACTGTAGAGCAATTCGCGAGGTTCACATTTCGTCTGAGAGCTATTACTCTAAATAACTAAAATTGTTATGCATCACGATGTTGAAGCAAACAGGAGACTAAAAAATTTATACTCTATGAATACTACAATACAATACTACATTATTAAAGGTATCAGTGAATTCTTATTTTATTTCTATTCGAACGCATATTATTTAATGTCACAGAAGTAAACCACCAGGCATATACTACAAGTAACTTGATTCTTGAAGATTTTCCAGTTTATTGTTAACAATTATGTCCGAGGAAAATTTGATTACATTTGTCAAAAAGCTCATTAAGTTTTTTCCATAATTAGACTAAATTAGCCGATTTCCACAAATGAAGTTATAAAGAAACTTGGCTGTCTATAACTCAGATAGAGCTGCCCACGATTGATTTCTCACAGGGAACGGCGATATCTAGGTCTGCCTATTTATAAACATTTGAACTCTATAAGATATATACAGGCTTAAGATACTTCTTACCCAAACTTCGTCTCGCCATCTTCTTTTATAGAGCCATATAGTAAAGTTTAACCACTGCAAATAATCTTAAAGGTGATGATAATAATTTATATACAATTTTAATGGGAGATGCCTTCTTCCTTTAACGGCAAATTGAATTATGGAATTCATTTTTACTTATGTGTATACAGCACATTAAGACATATAAATAACGCAAAAATCGAGTATGTTGAAAAATTCTGCACATTTTATTCCATGTTTTTTTTATTAATGTTAAGCAGCTAATTTATTGGCTATATAGTAATGTACATATCTATTAAAATTCTTAGGCTAATTATGTGCTGATATATGGCTGAGCATTGAGCATCCTGTGTATCTATTTTCAGCAACTGTTTATTTAGAGACTTGATAAACCGGGCCAGCTTGGGCAGCATCTGAGTACAAAGTTCGAAGCCAAAAGTTTATGATTTTGTTGTTTATTTTTGCTGTGCTATTAGTTATGAGTACTCAAAATAGTACTCGTACTCGTACTCGTACTTGTACTCGTATTGTACAACTTCAGGGCACTTGAAACAGCTTGTTGCAATCTGGTACCAAATGAGTTGGGCAAATAGAAAATTGCCAATGTTTGCAATGTGTGGCTAGCTGGAGTGGAGGAGCGGGGGAGTGGTGCGTCTATGCCTCTAATTAGCTGCATGGCATGCTGTTGTTGTTGTTGCTGCTGCTATTTTTGTTTAGTTTTGTCTGAGTCTCGCATATTGCACTTCAAGTGGCTGCCCTGTCAATGCAAAAATTTGCCATAGAAATTTGTTTACAAATGTTTGTTGTTATTGCAAAGTCAAACATTTTGTTCGCTCTCGGCAGCTGTCAGGCGGTGAAATTTATGGGTCAGTAAGTTGTTGCCGTCTGCAGTAGAGTGAAATGCGGTAAATGCTGCAATCTCTCCCTCCCTCTCTATCCCTCTCTTACTGCAGATGTATCTATCTCTATGTTGCCTGAGCTTAACTTAGCATTCTGTTTGCTCATTTGCCTTGCTCGTTTGTCCAAACGCGTGACAAATATTTCATTAGACATTTATGCTAACTGTTGCTGTTGTTGCTGCTGCTGATGCTGCTGCTGCTGCTGCTGCTGCTAAAGTACCTTTTAGCCCCAAAAAGCTGCAACTTTGTTGGGAGCAGACACACAGACAAAGCTTGACTGTTGCATAACCCTGCCTGCCCTTAGGTGACTCGTACAGCAATCGGGGGCAGGCAGGATGTCAATTGCTGTGCGTATGTGTACGTTTTAATGTTTATTATTTTCATCACTCAATTAGGTTTAATTAATTTTGAAATTGATAATTGCACGGACATGCTGCTAGAAGTGTGTGCCTGCTAGCCAAAATGGCAGCAAGACTAGGCCAAAAGGAACCAAAACGAGCTGAGCTGAGCCGTCAACGTCGACAGCGACGTTGCGTCGATGTGTGCGCATTGCTTTATGCAAATGCAATTAAAATTTCAACAATGCAAACATTTACTTCCGTTGCAACAAATGTCGACGCGTCTAGCAGCATCCTCATAGAGTTATCCCCACCATCATCATCATCATCATCATCATCATCATCGTCAGCAGCTACAGCATTTACCTAGCCGCACCTTAGCCACAATTTGGCGTTTCGCATTAGCCTGTGTTTGTCTTGCGATAATTGTATGAGTATATAATTGTATTTGCCTCCATATGCGTGTGCCTCTGTGTGTGGATACCACATTTGAAATAGCATAGGCAAAGTATCCTTTAACTAATGAGGCTGAGGCTGCACATAATTGCTAGCTTGTATTTCGAGGCAAAATATACTCAATCCAGTGAATGCAGCTAGACTCTAATGAGGCTGATTAACAAAGCCAATGAAACAAGATGCTCATTTGATTTGTAGACTTGCGTGGAAATTTGAGAAATAATTAATGAATTGCAAGCTATCTGCTTAGCTGTTTGAGGGACTTAAACTTACTCAACTGGGACCCTGGGCTCAGTGTCAATTTGTTCCCTGGCTGCATTTTAATTTGTTGCAATAAAATCTGTAGCAATTCCATTGAAGCAAATAAGAAATGCCAACATTTTTAACAATCAACATGAAAAGCGAGGGGGCAGCAAAAGTCAAATGAATGCAGCTGGCAAGTGTGGGGTTGAGCGGGGCTGGGGCATTGAAATTCCATCTTCATCAAAGGCCCCGGAGCTGTGAACTGAGCCTCAGGCTGCTGTGGCATCTGCATGCTGCATGCCGCACTTTCCATTGGCTTTTAGCGCATTTACTCGTACTTTTAAATAGAACGCTCCGCTGCTTGACTGCCCCAACTGCCTCAACTACTTTGGGTTAATCAAGTGGCATGGGAAACAGCACTAAGAGTCGCCCCTTACGCAGACCTAAGTGGGGGCGTTTGCTGGCTACGACCTCGTCGATGAGTCATTTCAACGTAAACAAATCAGACGTTGGTTCCTCTGCTCAGGTGTGGATTCTGCCTTCAATTTATTTTTGTTGCCGAGGTTTGTTTAGATTTGTTTCAACTTGCCACATATTTTTGTTAATTTTGACTTTTGTTTAGCATAGAATTAAAGTGTAATTTGTTGTTGTTCTTGAGCTTGACGGCTAAGTCCACGCACTTGTAGAGTAAGTGCTATTGTTATTGTTGTGGCTTTTGTTTTTTTGGTTGCGCTTCATTAGCAGGCGCGTTATTTATGATGGCCGTTGCAACATTTTAGGCCACAAATGCACTTGTTGCTTGCCACAGATTGGGAAACACAAACTCGCCAGAGCAGCCATAGGATGTGTACTGAATGTGAACAAACATTGCAACCGAAGGGTGCGACCCAATTTTCAACCATAAGTAATCACATGTATGTATTAACATTGATGTACTCAACGACTGGAAAGGAGTTTATTAAGTTCGAATGTATTTGTTATCTATATACGCATGTAAAACTCTTTGTTCAGACTGACTGACAATCAATGCACAGGTCATAAAGTTGCATTTCTTACACAGTTTTCTATTTATGGAAAGTTCTTACAAAATGATGGAGAAACTGTAGTGCAAGGTTATATATTATATTGTATTGGAACAATCGGACGAAAATTGAGTTTTCATATAAAAAACATGGCTGCAAGGGTAAATATCTTCGGCACGCCGAAGATAGCCGATCTATTTGTAAGTGAGTATTAAACTAGGCAGCTGAATTGAATTGCATTCATGGTAAAATTACTACCAATAGTTTTGCAAGCAATGCAAGTTATTCTATATTTCTAGGGCCTAACAACTGTTATTTAAAACAAACGTACAAGTTTTAGTATATCCCAAACCCGTCACTTTTCCCATTGTGCGGCTGAGATTTCACCAACAAACAATGGACACCATTGTTTGATTGTTTAAATGGTATCCTTTCTTTTGTGGCTAACTGGGCCTGTTAATTGAACAAGATCACATGTGGAAAGCTGCCGCTAACAGCTGCCTTGATCTTGGCCATTTGTGCTGTGGGCTGCTCCAGATTGACTTCCATAGTCCAATTGGCGTCGTTACAAGGCAACGTTTGCCTCGGATACACAGACTCAAACATATGTAGGTACATATATTAACCTGATATTGTTGTAAGATTTCCGTCGAATTTTTAGCATTTCCGTTGTTTATTTGACAATTGTATGGAGGCGCTCGCCGTTGATTTTGGTTGATTCGGGTGGTTTCCATATGTGACCATTGATGCAACTGTTTATGTTTGTGTCACGTGGCATCCGCCACATGTGGCAACAGCAACTTCAGCTAGTACATACATATGTACGAGTTTTTGTACTGTACAGACATTGTTTTTCCTCAGTATGATTGGGGCATGTTTCACGTGGTGCAGATTTTTGCGTAATCAGCAGCAGCCGCACATAAAAATGAAATCACGAACTGGTCGCGGGCTCTGCAGTCTCAGCATATTTTGTAGAACTACCCAATTAATAGCGCGTCGCTGTTCCCGCCCGGTCCGAATTTGGGGTCCTGGTAGCGTATCCTGTTTATATGACGCAATGGCAAAGGAGGCGTCTGAGCGACGCCGCCTCGGGCTCTAGGCAGCACCGGCTCAATGGACTGTGAAATGTGTGCCGTAACGTTGTCGTTGTCGTTGTCGCTGTCATTGTTGTTGTTGGCGTTGTCGGTGTTCTGGCGTTGTCACAGCGCACTTGCCAAAGCAATAGGTGTCCTGGCATTGGTTTCAAAAGGGAAATGCGCTCAAATTGCATTAAAATGCCAACACAGAAGCATAAAAATTATGGCCACACTTGGCGTGAATCGCTGCTACCAAGTCCTGGCCCTGTCATAAGCAGAACGCCTGCTGTGGCCTGGAATCGCAGTCGAAGACGTTGTCGGCATTGGAGTCTGAGTCGGAGTCGAAGTCAGAGTCGAAGTCAGTCGAAGGCGTCCAAGTGTAACAAAACGCAGGCTCCTTGCACGCCGCGTCAAAAATTAAATTGGCAAGCCACCAACAACGTGCAGTGCCTGGGAGCATGGAGCCGTCGCTTGCAACATTGAACGCTTTTGACATATTCACACAAGTTGTCCTCGGGCGCGTCCTCGGCTCTGTTGCCCCGGCTGCGGCTGCGGCGTCGCCTTGTCTGCGGCATAATCATATATTCTCTGCTGGCGGGTACTTATTATTTGCTTGTTCTTTTCTTTTTGGCAAATCGGCAGGAAGCGCTGCTAAATTATGTCTTGTTTATGTGGCATTGCATATTTATGGCCAGCGCGACGCACAATAAAAAATTGTTACCAAAAGAAATTGCAAAATTTGACTTGACCAAGTTCCACTAATGCTCCCCAATCCACAGTCCCCACTCCCCTGTAAAAACAAGTTCAATGTTTGTTTGCTCTGACCAGTGAACAAAAACAAGTTCATGAT
Source organism: Hirtodrosophila histrioides (assembly GCA_037075165.1). NCBI lineage: Eukaryota > Metazoa > Arthropoda > Insecta > Diptera > Drosophilidae > Hirtodrosophila > Hirtodrosophila histrioides. Next base: position 12,360,445 of record JBAMCL010000646.1, read on the forward strand.
GCCTTTGCAGTTGTTGTTGTTGTTGTTCTTGTTGTGGCTTTTGTGAAGCCCTACAAAAGTTTATTTGTGCACCTTTGCTGGCCGTGGCATGCCTCTTTGAGAAAGTCGTTGACAAGTGACTGACTCCCATTGGACTGCCGTCTCCCTCTCGTCGGCCTGCGGGACTTGTAATGAGTCTGTGTGGCCAAGCATGCGGCAAAGTAAACAAATATTTGCAACAAGTCAACACGTGACGTTGTGCCTCATGGTTTTAATGAATGGGCGTGTGAATTGTGAGAGCAGAGATGTTTGTACAACATTTAATTAAATTGTGCCCCATTCCTTACACTTACAGCTCAACTGCCTTGGTAGCATTCATTCTACTGATAGGCATACAAAACTCACAGAGCAGATTCGTAAGTATATCAACTATATCCATTCCTGATCAGTTCCTATAGCTGTTGCTACAATATAGCCTGGACTACGTGCCAAAAGACAATATGGTGCAAATCTGTACTTGCCCGCTAGCTACGTGACGCCCGGCGGCGAGGGTACCGATCCCAGCGAGTGGTCGGAGTGGAGCTCCCCTTCGGATTGCTCGCGAACCTGTGGAGGCGGTGTGTCCTATCAGACGCGCGAATGCCTCCGAAGAGAGTGAGTACCAGTCTGAAGTTGATAAATTGATTTTTATGAACGGGGCCCTACATTCTGTTGTCTTAATGTTGGGATACCTTTCCATAGTCAACCTAAAGCTTTTTAATGTTTTTCAAATCCTCTCCAACTCAGCTACAATGGCGAAGCTATGTGCTCCGGTGGCAGTCGTCGTTACTACTCATGTAACACGCAAGACTGTCCAGAGGAGGAACCTGATTTTAGGGCCCTGCAGTGCTCGCGATTTGACGATACCAAATTCGATGGTGTTCTCTATGAATGGGTGCCCTACACAAATGCGGCAAATCCTTGCGAGCTTAACTGCATGCCGCGGGGTGAGCGTTTCTACTACCGCCAAAAGGAAAAAGTCGTAGACGGCACACGGTGCAATGACAAGGACCTGGATGTGTGTGTCAATGGTCAGTGCATGCCTGTTGGTTGCGACATGATGCTAGGCAGCGATGCCAAGGAGGATAAATGTCGCAAATGTGGTGGGGATGGTAGCACCTGTAAGACTATTCAAAACACATACAGCTCTAGTGATCTGGCGGCTGGCTACAATGATCTATTGCTCGTTCCCCAAGGAGCAACGAATATTCGCATTCAGGAATCGTCGCCATCAAATAATTATCTCGCCTGCCGCAACCAAACAGGTCATTATTATCTAAATGGCAATTGGCGCATTGATTTTCCGCGTCCCATGTTCTATGCGGGTGCCTGGTGGAACTATCAGCGGAAGCCCATGGGCTTTGCCGCGCCCGATCAGTTGACCTGCAGCGGTCCCATAACCGAGAGCATCTACATTGTAATGTTGGTGCAGGACAAGAATGTGAGCGTTGACTACGAATACAGCATTCCGGAATCACTGAGCCATAGCCAGCCAGATGCGCATACGTGGACGCATCGTGAGTTTGGACCATGTAGCGCATCTTGCGGCGGTGGCACCCAGTCACGTCAGGTTACCTGCAACAATCGCATTAATTTGCAAGAGGTTGACGAGGCTCTTTGCGATGCTCAGGCTAAGCCAGACGAGAATCAAGCCTGCGGTGTGGAGCCATGTGCCCCACATTGGGTTGAGGGTAATTGGACCAAGTGCTCAAAGGGTTGTGGATCGGATGGCTTTCAAAATCGAACTGTAAGCTGCGAGCGTATTACGTCTAATGGGTAAATAGTTTCAAATGTTCAATGGAGTGTGGAGTATTAATCATCTTTAATTTTATAGTGTACATACTGCGGAAGATGACTCTGTGTGCCTCAAAGAAGTAGGAAACAAGCCGGCGACAACTCAGGAGTGCAATCGTGACGTCAAGAACTGTCCAAAATATCATTTGGGTCCTTGGAAGCCATGCGATAAGTTATGCGGCGATGGCAAAGAAACCCGAAAGGTGACATGCTTTATCAAAGAGAATGGTCGTAAACGCGTTCTACCCGATGACGATTGTGTGGAGGACAAGCCTGAGCTGGAAAGGTCTTGCTTGCTGGCACCTTGCGAAGGCGTGGACTGGATCGTTTCTCAGTGGAGTGGTGTAAGTAATATATATACTTTAATTGCAATCTAATGCTATTCTTAAAATTGAATCAGTGCAATGCCTGTGGACAGAATACTGAAACTCGAACGGCCATATGCGGATCCAAGGATGGAAAGGTCTATCCAGAGAAATTTTGCGGAACAGAGCGTCCCAAGTTGTCCAGACCATGCAGTTCCTCAAAGTGCGAGTCCCAATGGTTTACATCGGACTGGAGCAAATGCTCAGCTCCTTGTGGAAAAGGAGTTGAATCGCGTATTGTCATGTGCGGAGTGTTTGATGGGAAAAGCGTTACCGCAGCAGATGAGTCCAAGTGCAATGCAGCTACGAAACCTAAATCAACGCAGGAATGTGAAGGCAAAGAAAAGGAATGCCCTGGTGAGTGGTTTACTGGACCATTCGGGCAGTGTAGTAAACCTTGCGGTGGTGGTGAACGCGTTCGTGAAGTTTTATGCTTATCCAATGGCACCAAGTCCCTCAACTGCGATGAGTCGAAGGTTCAGTCGATATCTGAAAAGTGTAACACTCAGCCTTGTACTAAGGATCAAGTTCTGCCTGTTACTAGTACTGATAAGCCAATAGAGGATGACGAAGAAGAATGTGCCGATGATGACTTTGATTTGGTCACGAGTGATATAACAGACGAATCAAAGGTCACGGAGTCTATTGACTTCGACAAGGAAACGGATTCAATGTCATCAATTACAACAGACGATTTGATGTTGAGTGACAGTCCTTACACAACTTCGGAAGATGCGTCTGCGTCGACGGATAGCACGTTCGAAGGTTCAGGCTCCGAAAGCACATCCGATAGCGGCATTTCAACTGAAGGTAGTGGAGACGATGAGACCTCGTCTAGTGGGGATTCATCAACAGATATATCAACCTCAACAGATTTATCGTCCACCGGAGCTCCAACTGGCACGACTGACAAGACTAGTGATAGTAATGAATCAACATCAGAGGCTGTGTCTGGATCCACATCTGATTCTTCTACAGGAGAATCGGCCTCCACTTCAAGTGGTTCAACAGACTCATCAAGCTTCAGCTCAACAGATGTCTCAGCTACAACAGATGTATCAGGCTCAACAGATGTCTCGAGCTCAACAGATGCTTCAATCTCAACAGATGCATCAAGCTTGACAGAATCATCAAGCTCAACAGATGTTTCTGGCTCAACAGATATATCAAGCTCAACCGAAGCCTCAAAGGGTTCGTCTGGCTCAACAGATGCTTCCAGCTCAACAGATGCCTCAAGCTCTAGCGATGTCTCCTCTAGTGAATTTACTGACTTGTCTACCAAATCTTCAGACACAACTTCTGCAGTTTCTTCGTCGTCGACGTCCGATTCAAGCGAGTCGTCAGGCTCCACGGAATACAGCAGTTCGACGGAAGGTATTGCCTCTTCATCTGAATCAACCAGTGATGCAACCAAAGATACGTCAGATATATCTTCCTCAACTGATGCTTCTAGCACTAGTCAATCTGATTCTTCGTCATCAACATCATCTACAGATACGACACCCTCATCGTCAACGGAAAGTACGACTGATATTTCGACAGAATCAACCGAATCAACAAGTTCTCAAGATTCAACAACTACAGATTCCTCGACTGAGAGCTCCTCGGCCGTTAGCTCATCCGTGTCTTCTGAAAGCACTAGTGAAGGAACTAATAATGCGTCGAGCGATTCATCCGATGCGACGTCTGGCGGCACGCAATCTACAGATATCTCAAGTTCTGGATCAACAAGTAGCACAGAAGAAGGTTCTAGTAATGGGTCGACGGCAAGTGATGGCAGCACCAGCTCCTCGACGGATGCATCGACTGATAGTTCAACCGATGGCTCCACTGTTTCGTCCAGTGGTTCAACTGACGGATTGTCCGATGGCTCAACTGATGGTTCGACCGATGGTTCTACTGAGTCGCCTAAATCAACGGAGTCAACAGAACCACAAAGCTCTGATGCAACAGAAAGTACCCAGTCTACTACTGAAGGTAGCACTGTCGACTCTAGCTCCAGCTCTACTGGTAACTCAGGTTCCACTGATAGCTCTACCAATGCTTCGGAATCGTCAGGCTCAACAGAATCTGCTAAATCAACTGGTTCGACTGAACCCACCGATGGATCTTCAACAGAATCTCCAGACACCACCGAGTCGACAGATGGTTTCACCACCGATGTTACTTCCTCGTCCTCTGATAAATCCTCATCAATTGCTTCTTCGGACTCTACGGAAACAACCGGTAGTGGAGGCACTGTTCAAACTTCTGAAAGTGGAGCTACTGATACTACGTTTACAAGCTCAACAGGAAGTTCACTATCCACAGAAGAAGGTATTACTAAAGATATCTGGAGCACTTCCGATGGCGAAACTGAATCCAGCACCCCACACACCTGGGAGACAACGCTTACTCCTACAAAGGAAAAACTACGTAAATGTAAATCCAAGCAGAAGAATTGTACGAAATCAGAATTTGGCTGCTGTCCTGATGGCAAGTCGACAGCCAAGGGACCATTCGACGAGGGTTGCCCGATTGCGAAAACGTGCGCTGATACCGAATTCGGTTGCTGCTCAGATGGAGTTTCTCCAGCCAAGGGCAAAAACAACAAGGGATGTCCGAAATCAGAATGTGCAGAGACACTCTTTGGCTGTTGTCCAGACAAATATACGTCAGCTGAGGGTGAAGATAACGAGGGTTGTCCAGAGCCAACGACACTGCCGCCAGCAACCACGACGGAAGAAGCGACAAGTAGCTCAACCACAGATATTGAAGGCTCTGGTGACTCAACAATGTCAACTGAGGTTGACACCGCCGTCACATCTTGTTCCTTCACGGAGTTTTACTGCTGTCCAGATGGAAAGACAGCTGCGAAGGGTGAAAACTTCGCTGGCTGCCCTGAGTCAGAAGATCGTAAAGGCTGTGATAAATCTCAGTATGGTTGTTGCCCAGATAGGCGTACAGCTGCGGCCGGCCCCGATGGACAAGGCTGCGCTGCCTGCACTAGTGAACCCTTTGGTTGCTGCTCAGACAACCAGACGCCCGCTCATGGCCCACAGGGCGAGGGCTGCTGTATTAATACTGCTTACGGTTGCTGTCCCGACAACATCCAGCCAGCATATGGACCAAACTTCGAGGGCTGTGAGTGTGGATCGTCCCCGTACGGCTGTTGTCCGGATCGGAAGACTGCAGCCCGGGGGCCCCAGCAGGAGGGATGTCTTTGCGAAACGACTCAACATGGTTGCTGTCCCGATAAAGTATCCACTGCCCAGGGACCCAAATTTGAAGGTTGTCCCTGCGAATCAATGCAGTTTGGTTGTTGCCCAGACGGTCTCTCCTTCGCCAAGGGGCCACACCACCAAGGATGCCATTGTGGTCAGACTGAATTCAAATGTTGTGAAGATGGTAAGACACCTGCTAAAGGACCCAACTTTGAGGGTTGCACCTGCTTGGAGACTGAGCATGGGTGTTGTCCGGATGGTGTTACAAAGGCGCAGGATGACAAGTTTGGCGGATGTGAAAATGTTCAAGAGCCTCCACAGAAGGCCTGCGGCTTACCCAAGGAGCAAGGCAGCTGTGGCAACTTTAGCGTCAAGTATTACTTTGATACAAATTATGGCGGCTGTGCTCGATTTTGGTATGGTGGTTGTGAAGGCAACGGAAATCGGTTTGAGACCGAGGCTGAGTGTAAGGGTTCGTGCCAGGAATATACCGGACAACATGTATGCCTGCTGCCCAAGAGCTCTGGTCCCTGCGAAGGTTACACCAAAAAGTGGTTCTTTGATTCAGATAGAAATCGATGCGAGGAATTCCAATATGGTGGATGCTATGGCACTAACAATCGCTTTGACAGTCTGGAACAGTGCCAGGGCACCTGTGCGATCAGTGAAAGCGCCCGTAAGTGACGGATTATATATGATAATCCTATTTTTTGGAACAGAACAGAACAGAACAGAATTAAATTAAATTATATTTGGATTTCATAGCTGCCTGCGAACAGCCGGTGGATAGTGGACCCTGCGAAGGTAACTTCGAGCGGTGGTACTACGATAACCAGACTGATGTATGCCGTCCCTTCACCTATGGTGGTTGCAAGGGTAATAAGAACAACTATCCCACGGAACATGCCTGCAGCTATAGCTGTCGCCAGCCAGGAGTGCTCAAAGGTTTGCATTTATTTTAATATTTATTATGGACTGGTAGTGTGACACTTAATTGCGATATTTTTACCTAGCTTTAAGCTTAAACTTTAACACTTTATCCTGGTTAACGGTATGATTTTCCACAATTTCCTTTCCTTTGCTTGGCTATTGTATGTGCATGATTGTTTGTTACTTGCTATACCCCACACTTGCCTCTACATCCATAACTCCTGCACGTCACACTCATAGAGCAATGCTCACTGCCTAAGCAAACCGGTGATTGCAGCGAGAAACATGCCAGGTGGCATTTCTCTGAAACCGAGAGGCGTTGCTTGCCCTTCTACTACACGGGTTGTGGTGGCAACAAGAACAGTTTCCCCACATTGGAATCATGCGAGACTCATTGTCCCCGGCAAGTTGGTAAGCTTTCAATGTTGTTGCGGCTGCTTTCAATGTGCGCAAGGATTTTACCAAAGAGTCAGCCTTGTTAATACTATCCAATTATCGTAGCCAAGGACATTTGCGATATTCCTGCTGAAGTCGGCGAATGCGCTAACTACGTATTTGCCTGGTACTATGATACCAAAGATGCTGCCTGCCGTCAGTTTTACTATGGTGGATGTGGTGGTAATGAGAATCGCTTCAACAGCGAACAGGATTGTATGGCTCGGTGCGAGAAGAAGCCGGAGCCACCAACTCGCCCACCAACTCCCCCACCAGCATCAAGCACCGTGGATATCTGCGATGAGCCCGAAGAACGTGGAGAGTGTGATAATTATACGCTTAAGTGGGTCTTTGATAAGCCTAGTGGTGCTTGTCGCCAGTTCTATTATGGCGGCTGTGGAGGCAATGGCAACCGATTTGAAACGGAAACCGATTGCCTGCAGCGTTGTGGAAGACGGGAGCCAGAGCCAGAGCTGCAACCCCAACCACGTCCAGAGCCGCAACCTCAGCCAGAACCACAACCGCAACCACAACCTTCAGGAAATCTATGTGATCAGCCAGCAGATGTGGGCGGTTGTGATCAATATGTGATTAAATGGACCTATAACTCAACTTTGGGTAGCTGTCAACAGTTCTATTATGGCGGATGCGGTGGCAACGACAACCGCTTCGAGTCTGACCAGGATTGCTCGGCTCGTTGCATTTCAGGCGTAGAAGAGGAGCCGCGTCCTGAGGCAGATACCGCCAAATGCTTTAAGACCCCGGAGGCTGGAAACTGCAATGAAAACACAACGCGATGGTATTATAACTCTCAGGAGGGACTCTGCGATGAGTTTGTTTACTCTGGCTGCGGTGGCAACGACAACAGCTATGCCACCGAGGATGAGTGCCAGAATGAATGTCATCCTGCACAACATACTTGCTCTCTTCCCCCCGTGGCCGGTCGCTGTAATAACAGCACTCGGCACTGGTACTTTGATGGGCGCACCGGTGCCTGCCACGAGTTCGAGTTCACCGGCTGTCGCGGCAATCGTAATAACTTTGTGTCCGAAAGAACCTGCTTGGAGTACTGTCGCGGTGATCAGCCTCAGCCGGAACCGGAACCAGAGCCACAAGCGCCGGTAAGTTCTTTAAAGAATAAACCTAGCTTTATATGGTCGCCATAACTGGTTTGTTCTTCAGTCCTATTCGGTATGCACACAACCTCCTGAGGCTGGAGAGTGTGACAACCATACCACTGCTTGGTTCTATGACAACGATAAGATGGCCTGTACTGCCTTCAGCTACAGCGGATGTGGTGGTAACGGAAATCGGTTTGAGACTCGCGATCAATGCGAGCGCCAGTGCGGCGAGTTCAAGGGAGTCGGTAAGTCCAACTGAATAATCTATATTATTGTGTTTTCGTTGTGTTAACATGTTGTGGTAGACGTTTGTAATGAACCCGTGACGACGGGACCCTGCACACAATGGCAGACCCGCTACTACTACAATCGTGATAGCCAAGCCTGTGAACTTTTCACGTACGGTGGTTGCGATGGCACTGGAAATCGTTTCAATGATCGTTTTGAGTGTGAAACGGTTTGTGTTGCGGGTCGCGAGCCACACCCACCGTCGGGTGTTGCCAAAGGTAACAATTGATATTCAATTGTTCAGGGTATCATTCAATTAATTTTGTGTTTCTTGATGTAAGTAGATATCTGCCGGCTTCCGGTGATCATCGGTCGGTGCAACGGCCCCTCGGTGCAGGAGCGTCGTTGGTACTATGATGATGAGCGTGGCACTTGTGTGTCCTTTATATACTCGGGTTGCTCAGGCAATCAGAACAACTTCCGATCATTTGAAGCATGCACAAATCAATGCGGAAGTAAGCCTGCCAAAGACCTGAAACTTTAAAGCTGCACCAGAGCACATTGCACCCAATACCCACCCAATACACATTTCAATGCACCCAATTTTGCACTTTGCCCACTTTCAAATTGCTTGTTTGGTTAAGCGTAGCCTTTGCATTCTTCAGTAGTATTTTGTGCACCCTCACTAGATTTAAGCTTGCACGGGAATTGGTAGAGTAGAGACACTCTCCTTGTGTATAAGACTTGATTATGAATCTTTTCACAGAACCTGTCGACAATGAGATTGGAAACGAAATATCTCCCAGCCGCTGCGAGACCTTTGAAAACGAATGTCGCGACCTCCGCTGTCCCTATGGAGTGCGTCGCCAGCCCGCCCAATCGCAGCCAGAGTGCGAGCAATGCATCTGCGAGAATCCCTGCGAGGGCCACTCTTGCCCTGAGACCCAGCAATGTGCCATTGACGTATCCAACACCGGCGATCGCGATCATCAGTTTATGCCCGTCTGTCGTGATATAAATAAGCCTGGAATGTGCCCGCAGCTGGTGGCCAATGCCAGCGATTGCGCCCGGGAATGCTACACCGATGCTGACTGTCGTGGGGATAACAAATGCTGCGTCGATGGCTGTGGATATCTGTGCGTGCATCCAGCGCGCCCCACACGCCGCCCTAATACTCCACCCCCGGTTGTTATTTATCCAGGCGAGGTGAAAGCTACGCTTGAATCCAAGCGGCCACAGGAGCTTGATGTACAGACCTCAATTGGTGGCATTGCAGTGCTGCGCTGTTTTGCAACTGGCAATCCGGCACCGAACATTACCTGGTCCCTGAAGAATGTGATCGTGAGTAACTAATCGTTGGTCCAGTTGGAATCATTTATCTAATGCGCACTCATTTTTCTGACGCCCTGGCAGATTGACACCAACCAAGGCCGCTATGTGCTCACTTCCAACGGTGATCTTACCATTGTTCAGGTGCGTCAAACCGACGATGGCACCTATGTATGCGTGGCCAACAACGGACTCGGCGAGCCTGTGCGCCGTGAGGTGGCACTGCAAGTAACAGGTGCGTGGTAATCCTCAAATTTTAACTATTTCTAAAGTCTATGCAAATTAACATTTACCTATATACTACATCGAAAGATTTAATTTTTCATAGGAATATTTAAATTCTTAGACTTTGAATAAGCAAATCAAATTATTGATATTCCAGCTTATCTCAGTTCGATATTCCTTGTTTCGAAGCATCCTCGAATCTTAATTGAAGTAGAAAAATGAGAAAGTTTCAAGATTACATAGGTATAAATAATTAATTTGCAATGGCTTTGGATTATCGTTTATATTTGCTATTTCTGGCTTTGGTGTTGGCTTCTTATAACTAACTGCTTTGAATGCAATTTTGCATGTTGCTTGCTTTTAACCATTTGCATGTTTTTTTCGTGTTGGTGTTGGTAGAGCAAAGAGATATACCGGCCTATATCTATGGTGACAAGAACGTCACCCAAATTGTACAACTGAACCGACCGGCGCTGGTTCGCTGCCCGGCTGGTGGACATCCAGAGCCCCATATCAGTTGGTGGCGCGAAAATCAACTCTTCGGCATGCGTAGTGGAACTGATCGTGGTGAATTGAATCGCGATTACTCGCTAGCCTTCCGCTCTATACAGTTATCGGATTTGGGTTTGTATATTTGCGATGTGTACAACAATAAGGGGCGCCCCGTTTCGCTGCATGTTACGCTTAAGGCGGTGGGCCCAGCACGTGCACTGCCCAATGAGGATCCCAAATACTTGGAGTATATTATAGACCCAGCAACGGCGCCGGTCACTCAAAGACCGACCTATCCCTATAGACCATCACGTCCGGTCTATGTGCCACCTCCTGTAGTTCAAACGCCCAGAAGTAAGTATATTTGCACGATTTATTTCGGAATGGTTTTGTTTTGTGTCCAGCGAATTGTATAGAACTCTATGTAATCGACGATTTTTCTGAATATCGCTTCACAGTAAATGCTCAAGCCGTGATGGGCCTGGATCCGCAAAATAGCTACACTCCTGGTTCCACAATTGCGATTGGCTGCTCCGTGCAAGGCTACCCCGCACCGAATGTCACCTGGACCAAGGATAATACGCCTTTGTACAACAGCGAGCGCGTGCAAATAACATGTAATAGCTCCGTCTATGCATTAATTATTCCAGAGCTATTATAATATCATGGCATTCCATGCTATCTTCTATCTATTTTCCCAGACAATCCGCATCGCCTTGTTATCAGCAATGTTACCACAGAGGATACAGGCGTCTATGGCTGCACGGCACGCAATGCGTTTAGCTACAACTCAACTCAGGAGATGGTTACCATCGAATGTAAGCGATTAATTGATTTATTTTAATTTAAAGAGTGAAAGAATCTAATTAAATTCTTTCGCACGTCTTTGCAGCTGTCATACCTGTGTCCCCGGAGTGTATTGACAATCCGTACTTCGCCAACTGCAAGCTGATCGTTCAGGGCAATTACTGTGTTAATAAGTATTATGCCCGGTTCTGTTGTAGATCCTGCACATTGGCCGGCCAAATAGCGCAGCCTCATCCGAATGCGCTTTAATTCCATACTACCAAGCTTTCAAGCCTCCTAGCATTTTGTGCGATTTCGGCATTGAATTGAGTTTAAACCAGAAAATTTTGAGCAAGTTCACAAACCAGCAGATAGACCAAAAATCGTCAATTGCACAGCCCACAGATCAAATATATAACGAACTTTTTACTTACGATGATTTCTTCCAGCACAAAAGAAAATAGTATTAGTATTTTATATTTTTGTTCCTATTTATTCTTGATTTGAATTCAATCCATAGAAGCAAGTGGCTAAAACTTATTTTCATTTTATATAATTTTTAGTGTTTTCTACGATATTTGTGCAACGAGTAAAACAATTTAAGTTTAAAAAATATTTTGTAAATAAACTAAAATTATATAATAAAGAGTGCATATGTATAAACAGATTATGTGTCTAAAGATAATTTAATAAATTCAATTTTCCACGCATAAAGTATATAGTTATGTACTTAGTTAGACACATAAGCGAATTCAAAGCTGCAACCATGTGGCAACGCTTTACTATAAGGGGTTATTGATTTTCCACCAATTACCACGTTGCAGCTGTTGTTGGATTCTGCGCTTTGCGGCCTCAGGGTGGATTGGAGTTCGGAGTGGTACACACAGTGATATTAAAATTGTTTTGTGTTGTCATCGCGTGCAATTTTTATAACAATAAGCACAACCAAAACATAGGCTTAATCATAGAATGGAGGACAGCGGTATAGATAGTGAGGATAGACAGTCAAATATTTATGAGGATGGTGCAGCGGGTTTGCTGGTAAGTGGTCAAGTAGCTCACAACCAAAACAATAGCTCATGGCCAAGCCCAATGCAGAAAACTGCCAGTGGAGCGCCCAAACATATGTCGGATCTGGAGTTTGAGGTGGCATTCAGGAGTGCCAGCAAAGTATATGCGCCCACAACCATAGAAATCGATGAAGACAGGGCTACCCGCGGGACTGAGCGCAGTGAACCTCCAAACACCTGCCGCATATTGCAACGAAAATTGGAACTGAAGGTCGAGCGTGCCAGGCGCAACTATACGCAGTACCAGGAGGAGCAGGTGGGTACACTACATGAATAACAAGACCTTGAGTTAATGCAATTGTCTATTTTAGGCCACTAAAACACAGGCGGGCACGCTCATACCCATTAATCGGTTGCCCATACCAGGCGAACAGGAGCAAAAGCCGTTAGTCGATTATAAGTCTGAGACCAGCGATGAGGCGGAGGAGATATCCTTTTTTCCTGCACAGCTTAAGCGTGCGAAGCGTCGTCAGCAAAATCACGAACTTACTGATACATTTAGCATACAAGAGATGACCGTTGAATCTGATTTGGAGTCCGATGACAGCGGCGGAACTCAAAATTTGGAACTACTATTGCCCTCCATGAAATCAAATATATTGGATAAGCTTAGGAGCTGCTTTGGCTGCTGGCGGCGTAGGTAATGCTTGGAAAAGCGGTATATCGGGTTCAGGCACAAAACACGTTATTGAAAGGCACTAGAAATTCATTTGTACACACAATATACATAAATAATTGCCAATATAAATTCTGCAAATATAAGTTTATTTGCATTAATATAGAAGTGTGAAAAGTCTTATATAATATTTCAGTCGTTTCTATTATGTATCCGTATTTAATGTCAGGCAAACGCCCTGCAATATCCAGTGGCTCAGATCCTCAGAAGTGGCCAAATTGGCCTCGAACACCAGACCCACTCCCATGGCGTTGCGCCGCAGCGATGTGGTGTAGACAGGTGCCAGGAATGTGTTCTGTAAAGGCCAAGGATATTGGTAGAGAAGCACATTAGGTTTTGCCTATTTATCAGTGATGTTTGGAGTATTTTAGTTGTTTGTCATCGATTTTTAAATAAAATACGTGCGAGTTTTTATATCAACTGGAACAGACTAAAAATTCTATTCAAACTTAACGATGAGCGCTGGGTTTCTGTTCGGTGGTCGCCCCATATAGTTCGGTTACATCGCGTCTTTAGTCTCTGTCAAAAACTAAAGCACCCCACATTTAAAATCAGAAACAATTAGCACAACAGCTGCCCCATTAGCTGTGGGGGATACGGAAGCTGTTCGTAATTTAGTGCACAGTATTTAAACAAATATCAGCAAGGACACGCCCCCCCTTGGACTCTCGTACCATTGCATGTGAAAAAGTATGTATGCAGGATACAAACGGACATTAGTACTTGTCACTTGCAGACGGCGTGGAACCCAGACTGAAAAACAGCCCCCAGACATATACAGACCTGTAGCTTAAGCCGGTGCGCTTCAATGGGCACCACGGCCAAAATGGGCAGCTCCTCGACCAGAACTTTTGGAAACGAGCGCATCAGCTGATTAGCCTCCATGTCAAAGCGTGCGCCCTCTATGTAGAGGCCATGCACAAAGCAGCCCTGCAAAAAGTTGAACGATTAAAATGCAAACAGAATTCTTAATTACAAAATTAGTGCCAGGCATGGGGACTGGCCACAAGCACTTTTGCTGGTCACATGGGGGTCATGGTTTTGCATTTAGAGCGTGCCAGATGACTGACTTACTGTCGCTGCGCGTTCCTCAACGTCATCGGGTTCCGCGAACCTGGTCACATAGGTGAACAGCGTGGAGCGATCCAATGGCCAGGCGTTCTTGCGACAGGCAATCTGCAATGGAGGAAAATGGAAATTTGAATGGCTGTCATTATAAGGGCAGCAAAACACTCATCTCTTACCTGGACCAGGGCTGTGAGGTAGCTCTGTGGTATGTGCAGTCCAGACAGCCACATAACCAACGGCTCGCCCGAGATTGACCAGTACTTGTACTGCACTGCGCGATTCTAAATGGTCAGTTAAAAGTAGAAGGCTGATTAGTGGAGGCAGGACTGGTACCAAATGATTGAGCCCCAGGCTGATTAATCAGCTAAATCAGCTGCGCCAGTAGCTTAACTTTTACCTTTAAATGTTCCAACCAGCTAGCTAACTGTTTGCATGTGGCCGGCGCCAGTTTGCTCCACGCGGCTGGCAGCAGGCCATTAAATAACGAGTTGGCAATGTTGTCCAGCACATTGTCCATGCCGATTTCGCCGGCGATGGCCTGCGGAGAGCATGCAATTAAATTAAGAGGCACAATGGCTACACATGTGTATGTAAGTATAGTATGTCCTTATAAAGGAAGTACGAGTACTCGTGTATGTGTGGGCGTGACAGCATCTATGCCAAGACAATGGCGATGGTAACGACAGCGGCCGAGTTCATTTGCATTTGTAAATTTATTTTGGCAACAAAATGCAACCAAACTAAGGATCGCATTCAAATTTGCTTATGGGCGGACGAAGCTGGCGACCACGAGCTTTGGTCCCCAGCCAAGTTGGCAAATGCATAAACAAAATGCAAAACAAAGCTGAAGGATTTATGTGAGCTCTTTATTGACAGGCGAAGCCGAAACCATGGTAATCTCTTAGTTACCTTGCGCAGCAGCTCCAGCGTTTTCTTGATGCGCACCACAAGGATATTAAAGCGATCCAGCTCCTGCAGCAGCACCACACCGGTTGGTGACAAACTCATCTGGATTTGTTTGCGTATACGCCAGGTCTCGAAGGCTGGAGGTAGTTTTTTCAGTATTCCCGCAGCCACAAGGTCGATGAAGTCGTCTCGGCTTATGCCACCCGTACCCTCACCTAAATAATCAGGCAGTGTCGGTGGAATGGAAGAAATAAGTAAGGATTGACAATGGTAGAGAAACCACACTAATGTATGCAAACGGTCATGGATTTTCAAATGTCCTTTTTTAAATGTTTTTCCTTTTAACTTTATTAGTAAATGGCAATTTTTATTAATTTGCGTTTTTATCATGTTTAAACTGTTCTGATAAAACTCTTGTATACATTAACTGCTTTATTTTATTTTAATTGTCAATTAGCAAATACTAAAGCTCATGAATATGCAAATTATCAGTATTTTCCGGAGAGCTACACAATCAGCGTAAAGCACATCGGTAAAGACGAAGTATGGAAAAAAAAGTTCAAGGGTATACTGGAAAATATATAGTACGGGGCATATAAAATGTGTGGGGAATTGTTCTATACACAATAAATATATTTAAGCTCAAAATATTTATATAAGTAACAAATATTCCTATGCCAAATTAATTCATTTTAATTGACGATTTAGTGTACGTTAAACTATGAATATCTTATGAATTAAAAGTTTTGATTTCCTTAACTTTTTAAAAATATTGTATGAAATCATGTTAACTACTACTAGAAGTTTTGGCCGTAGCTCTCAAGCTCAACGTTGCAGCCGAACTCTTTTGTGACTCTTGTCAATTTACCCTGTACCATAATATTGAACGAAAGGGGTTATATAACAATTAATGTTTCTTCGTCTAATAGATGACTGACAAAAGCAAACTTCCGATTTAATCGGTTAATGGTGTCTGTGTGGCTTTAAAGCATACGCATATTTCTATAAGTTCCATGTAAATGATTGTGGGCATTCACCAGAACTAATCGCTGATTAATTTCCGTTGCTTTTCTAAGTGCCGATTGAGTTATCATTTCTGAACGATCGACAAATAATATTCATATTCTGATTCGATAAACTTAACGATATTTTCTACTAAATGAGCCCAGTGATAGACTATGGTTACTTTAGGAACAGGAAGCAGAGTATATCCTAGTCGAGTATTGAAAACACCTATGATGTGGATACCTCGGAAACTTGAAATAAAATTGTAAAAATTTCGATGGTGCTTGGTAAATGTTTGGCTTCCCATTAATATTTTAAATCAGCTACAGGTTCGGGCTTATTATTTTATTTAACTTGTGCAGGCAGACACTGCGGGACTGATTACATATCATACTTTACCAGCTTTGACATCGCTTGGCATCCACTTGGTCACTTGGATTTGCACAAAAGGTGTTAAAAATAAACGTGGTGTAATTATATACATATATATACAGAGTTATTCAGGATTCAACAGAGTTATACAATTGTTGCACGAGCACTGACATGCATTGACTCCGCATATACATATGTAAATATATGTGGGTGCGCATGCATACTACATAAATACATACATATATGAAAACATGAGTGCGGGTGAGGAAAATGGAAAATGGAAAAGTGCTCTCTGATGGCGGTTTTAACACGCTTAAGCTCGTAACGCAAAATTATCGACTTTTGGGTGACGTTTTCACCAGTTTTTGTTGCTGTGGGTGCGTAGGGCGGTGGGTGCGGTGAGGTTTTGTACGGCATACGCAGCGATTTGCGGTGTGCGGGTGAAAGTGAGGGGAATGGTTGAATGTTTGTTTCACTGTATGAGTTTGTGTGTGTGCATCTATTTTAATTTTTAATGTATTCCCTGCTTTTGTATGGCGGCAATAATGGCGCATGCAATAAAGTTAATTGCAAAACCGCAACTAATTAATTAAATTAAATTAAAAATTTAACATGCCAAATATGCAACGGCAATGAAAATCAACAAGATAAAATGTAATAAACGGCTGACAATTGGCACACGCTGCATGTAAATTAAACCATTTACTTGTAATGGTTTCCGGGCTTTAACCAAACTGTCAAACACTTTATCGGATTCAGATACACGTGTATGCTTAACTTGACTAACGACAAGCTTATAAACTAATGAAAGCTGAGAAGAAATAAAACAGAATAAAAATCTACCTTCAAGGTGCCTTGGATAATAATAAAATTCCTTCTGTACTCAATTTAAAAAGCAATAAAGCTATTCATACAAAATCGCATTTCTCGACCGATCATTTCTATGATGTTGTGGGATATTGGAATCAGATGTTAATCAAATCTTTTTAAACTAGTAACTGTATAAAATACCTTCACAGTTACTGAGTTTGGTTGAAATATCTTTTAAAAGACAACAGAAACTCCGAAGGAAACAATTTATAACAAATAGCTACTCGTCGACTTTTGGTCGACTTTTTATAATTTTTCATTTAATTTCATTTATTCAAGTAAAGAATTATGTGTATTTGTGTGTGTCTATATTATTATAGGGTTCGTTTGTTTTGTAGTTGTTTTAAAAAAAAATGGTTTTTTTGGATATAATAAAACTTATGTTGGTGAGTTTAGTCGAGATAATGTGTAAAAAATGGTTTAAAATTTGCATTGTTGTGTGAGTTTTTTCTAAATACTACGATTATTCTGTGCTGTCAAATCAATATACATAGGTTACGCACTCACCAGTTTGTGGCTGCAACTCAATCAGGCTGTTCCAAATGTTGCGCGCCGCCATTGTGTAATAACCGATTTCCGCATTTGGATGCAAACCAAATACATCCGGCTTATTGACCAGCGGCAGTTTGTCAATGTGGGCTGTTGTCAATGTATTACGAATGTAAACAGCTTTTGTCGCATCACGTGTTCAACTGGCTCACCTATGTAGTCCTCTTTTAGTATGGTCTCTTCGTCGGGCAAACAATAGTCCACGTGCTCATCCTCGTAAAAGTGGAATGTTTGGAAGACATCGAACAGAAAATCTCCCATATATTCACCCATATAACAGTTGGTAATGCGTCGATCGAAATCATCGATGACTCGACCGCCGTACATAACCTCGCCAATGAGATACTTTAGACTATTCCAGGGTATCCTGTCCTCGGGGGCGCGAGTCAAATAGTTACGCAGAATTTCCGTGCATACCTCAAAGTCCGTATCGTTGAAGTCGTACGATATGTTCCAGCCAAGCTTGTCGTATTTGCGACGCTCCTAGGGAATACGCATTGGGTACATATTAATTGATGAAACAGTAACTGTGCTATCAATAACTATTTGTTGAGCAAAAATTGTTTAGATAAGAGTGCAATGGCTGCTCCATCAATTGGGCAGCATTGGCACAGATGTGTCCAAAATGCTTTCAACAAAATGCTAAAAATGAACAAATTAATAAGTAAAGAAGTGCAATGTTGAAACAGCTGCGCCAGAGCTTCAAGTGCAGCAACATATTTGGCTCTTAGTTATCCTTTAAGGCACTTACTTGCACAACGGCATGGAAGAAGGCCAGAACATAAATTAATGGCCGATAGGCGCGATGTGAGCAGGCTTCTAGACGATCCTGACGAACCTTGAAGTATGTCGAGCGTAGATTCAACTTTAATCCATTGGGCGGCTCAGTGACCACTAAGTGCAAATTAAGATATATTTATAATATTAATAATATATTGATATGCGAGTACTAAGTTACCTTTTAGTGACTTCTGCAGTATGCCAATGGGGAAGGTTGGCGTGGGATCTGTGGTTATCCATAATCTAAAGTCTGGATGGGGATTATCTATTTTATCCAAGTACTTTTCCAATTCGCGCACAAATTTGACCAACAGATGACCATTTTGCAGCATCAACCATTGTCCCTGCCTGATAGCAACGTCGAGCATATTCATAGCGGTCTTTTCCTGTCCCTGGCCCAGCGAAATATGACAAAAATTGCTCAAGTTTCCAAACACGATATCGGCCAGCTTAAGTAAATCATTGGTGGGATCAGAGCCAGCGCTGAGTATAAAGCAAACGGGCATTGTGCTGGATGATTGCTCAAAAATGCCCGAGAAGCTCACAACTGGGGGCATAATATAGAATTCATCCATTGTCTCCACAATATATTGATTTATGCAACGGAAAATTCGATCCACACGGAAGCAGCGCAAGAACAACAATTTCTATGGCGAGAAAGCATGAGAAATGATTCAGCTTTAGACATTATAATAACACAATGACAACAACGCCGCTGACAGCTCTCATCAATGCTCTATAGTTGGTCCTTGCCAGTACTTGTACTTGTATTGTTGCTATTGCCATCGTTCCTGTGGTTTCTAGCTCAACTCAAGTGCAAATTGGGCTCGCTTGGCTTCAGCTTGCCGCTGGTTTCAAGTGCGACTGCGGGCGTAAATTGCCGCTCATCTAATGGCTTGGAAAATTGATAAAATATGGTAATGCACACACACACACACACACACACAGATACAAGCACACACACATAGACACTGCCATGCTGGCTGACAAAAACAGGCTGCTAATAACTTGAGCAGAAAATGTGCGCCAAAGTTGCAGGACGTAGCAAAAGTCGAGTAAAACTAAACGCCAGTCTGAGTCTATGTGCTAGTGTGTGTGTACGGCTTGTACATAATAATCCACTAGAAACGAGCATAAAGTACGAAATCCAATAACGCTCGATGGCAACGGCAGCTTCTGGCAAGGACCCGCACTCGCACTCGGACTCGGACCGAGCCCAATCCACTTGAAGCTGAAAGCATGCAAAGCGAAAGTACACAGTACAGCCCTCGCACGGCTCAGGCACTTGCCTGGAATGCATTGCATTTGATGTTGTAGTCACCAGGGCAGGCCACTTCCTCGGGATTCTCCAAGTCGTACCACTGTACGGGCACGGGCCATGGGCATTCGCCGATAAGTGCAAACAAAATGAGCATCAGAAACGGAAGCCAGTGAATGCCACATGCCAGTCAAGAACAGTTTCAGCGACCATCCGCCGTCCAAATTGTTGTTTGTTGTTGTGTTTCGTTGTTGTTGTTGTTGTTATGCATTTTATGGCGTAGTCAGAGACCCAGCAGTTCGATAACGGCATTCAAGTTGACGTTGACATGAAGATGGTGCACCAAAAATCGGAAAAAAAGAAAAAATACAAATTGAGAACATGAACATCACTTAACCCATTAATAGATAACGCAGAAATCGCATTGACTTTTTCAGGTCCTACTATAAACAGGAATAATAAAATAAAAAGCGTGTAAAAACGATGAAGATAATAATCTAAAAAGTAAGACAGTTATGACCAGTTATGGTTGGTTATTATAGTGAAATGATATCCATGAAATCCTCTTTTAGTGTTATATAGAGTTGAAGTATTAGCTATTAATTGAACTAATTGGTATTTCAAAATAGTTATTTCACATATTAAATAATAATAAGGGCTGATAAATATTAAGATTTCAGTGAACACTTCTGAACTCAGGAACATCTTAAGTAGGCTTCTAACTGACTTACCTCCTTCCATTCGTCTATAAAACGACTAAAATGATCTGGCAGCGTTCCAAACACCTCCGAAAAATCAAAGGACAACTTCAGCAGATCCTCCCAGCTTTTCTCGCTCAGCCATTTGGTGGGATTCGAACGTTCGCTCTTTGTTAACGCAATGCTACCCTTTATGAAAAAGTCAATTTCTAGTTGAGATAAAACTCCATCCCGCTGCGCTAACTTTGTTGCTATCTGGAAGGAGAATAGCAGCTTGTGTCGCTCAAATATGCCGGTGCAGCCATAGGAGTAGACATTCTCCGTCAATGTTTTAATAATGTTGTTCAGACGCTTTGCCAGCACCGTGTCCGGTACAGCCTTACGCAGGGAGTAGACAAATACGTCGAGATAGGCGGCCAGTGCATACTGATACATGGTGTTGACTGTGGCCATGTCGGCTAGGGCAAAGAAGAGTACGGCACCGCGCTTGGCAGCTGCCCGATAACCATTACGAAGGATTTCAATATCGGCGGCAGTGTCGCTTGCTAGCTTTAGCTGCTCCATGACCAGGCCGGCCTTAGATTTGGTGTTTTCCAGCGTCAACACCAGCTCGACGTTGTCCAGCATGTTGCCCGTTGAAGTGGCCAGCTCACGCAGAAGCGAATCTTCAAGCTGCTGGAGAAGCTGTTTGTTTTCGCTGGTTTGTTCTATCAGTAATTCACGTTGTTGTTCTAGATCTGGACGCTCTGTTCCGACCACTACGCTGAGCAGCTGATCCTCTAGACCAGTCTGTGTGACTGTGTAGTTGATGACCAATGCCTTGGCATAGACAGCGGGATCAAACTTGGGATTGGAAAACTTTGTGGTCAGATAGAGGCGGAATTTGGGATCCCAGTCGACTTCCTTATCGCCCAGCATTGTAAACTTGCGACCTCCTTGCACACGTATGTTCTTCTGCAGGATATCATCTATGACAGGATCGATGTAATCATCAACATCCTCAAACAAGACCGGCAAGCCATACATTATGGCCATTTCTAGCTGCTTTAGGAAATCCGCGTCGCTGAAGGCAAGAACCTTTAGATTATTGCGCGATTCCTTTTTACGTATCCACTGCAGCGCCTGCAGCTGAGGATCTATGCAGAGTGGAAATCGCGAAGCCCGCATGGTCAGAATGCCATTCTGAATAGAGAGCTCATCAGGCGGCAGGCCCTCATTAGACCATAGCGAGATCTCCACATCGGTGGTCAGATTAGTGTCAATTTTGTAGGGTAGCTTCACTGGTATACCCAGTGCAATGATATCTTCTAGCCAGTCATCAAAGACCATAGCCTTGCGGAACTCCCAAGTGAAAGCGCCCGTGTAAGCCAAAAACGAAGCGCTGATGAGGCAAACGCCAACACTGTCGACCAGCTGTTGACCCAGGCTGGCCATTTCTATACTCCAACGTATTAACTCTGAGGAGAGACCACTGATCAGTTTATCAGAAGCAATCAAGCGACGTTCCGCCTGTTGCATCATTTCGGTTAAAGCCCTCATTTGCTTCATGGAGGTGGCATAGTTCTGATTGAGTTGATCCAGCTTTTCCTCAAGCTTTTGTATCTCAGAATTTAAATGATTAAGCAGCTTAATTTGAACTTCCTGCTCTTCGACCAAGAAATCGACGCGCTCCTTCTTTGGCTTGACCTCTCGGTAGACCTCAAAGAAGCCCAGTACAGCTTTTACAAACTTTAACAATCCCGCACCAGCTATCGAAATCTTTCCCATGTCATCCAAATTTTGGGTTTTCATGTGATTGCGACACGCGGTAATTTGCTTTTGCGTTAAGGCCTCGCAATCCATTTCCATCAAACTCTTGAGGAAATTCACATCACTCATCATTCCCTTGGCGCTCTTCCAACTGATTTCCTTAATGCCCTTCAAAATGGCCACGCATTCGCAAACAACCTGCACGGCAGCCGGGGGAGTAGCAAATGAGCGGATCTCAGTGATCTGCGCCTTTTCCAGTTCGGAAAGCGCACGACGAGCTTCCTCCAGCGCTGGCATAGCATCGGCCAGAATCACTTCGGCCTCATCCTTTTCAATGGTAATTTGCTTGCCTTTGATTTCAACTTCCACAGATTTCTCGGATGCTTCAGCTTTCTTGATATTTGCTTTCTGCGTAGACGACTCAATGGTAACCAGCATAGCCTCACACTCCTCTGCAGCAATGGCTACGTTTTTCTTTTGCTCCGTGACTATGATACGCAGCTCGTCGATTTGCACGGAAGCCTCCTCGATTTTCTTGATACCCTCCCCAAGGCGTTCACGCTGCTGGGTGATAAGCTTGTGCTTCTCCTCTGCGAACAATAAGTATGAGTGAGGATTTGATAACTGTATGAGTTCAACTTACCGAGCAATCCCAGATAGGTGTTAATGTAGTCCAAGTAATGCTTTGGCGTTACGAAGTTACTGCGCCGCAGCTTTGTTTGGTAGTCCTTGGAATAGTCCTGAATGGTCATATGCACATGCACTACATGCTCGACAATCGCACCTCGATGCAATGGCGGTATCCTAGGATGCTCGGTGAGGAAGAGCTTGGCCACGGCATAGAGTGCCTGCTTGGGCCATGGGAAGACCCAATCAATGTACGTGCTGCCAATGAGACCAGGAAAACTGCGGCAACGATTGCGCAAAGCGTCGCCAGCGGGAGACATGCAAAGCACCACATGTAGATTCTCAGCGCAGGTACGAAGGAAGTATCCCCAAACAGAGTCTCTGTATTAGAAGGGATTAGATGAAAATTGGATGATATGTCGATAGCACTAAGTTATGCTCTGAGGTACTTACTTGGATGCAGATAGGCCTTCTTCTTCAGCAAATTTACGCACTTGATTGACAATGCCATCTTTATCCTCATCTGCAAATAGTGCAGGCACTTGGCCCACTGTTAGAATGTTGTTGATCAACTCCAGGAAACCCTCCTCTGCAATCTAAAAGCCAAAAATAGATGTTAGCTTACCCGGACAAAAAAAAAATTATTTAATACACACCTGTGCCGCTGTAAACAGAAATACAACCTTCTTGCGTTTAACGCCAGCTATGTTGTACAATACCTTGAGATCCTCGCGGAAGGATGTCTCATTGTAGCCACGGGAAATGGTTATCTCGAATACCTCGCACTCAGCTGCGAAAGCAGAAAGGCGGGTTACACACTTTTTACCACAGCCACCGACTCCTATAAGCAGCACGTGACCGCGATTCATTCGCAGCGTCCGGTGCACTCGAGTAAGATGCTCCAAACAATCTTCGAACAGCACCAGCGTCATTTTTTGCTTGCGTTCACAATATTCGTCCAGAATTTCTGTAAACAAATGGAAGACCGCATCGTAATCCACGAGATCCTCATAGAAACGCGGCTCTGATTCGTTGGTAAAATTGCGGAAATCCCCGTACACCAGAGGATCACGAAGCACATAGTCTTTCAGCGATAGAATCACTTCCGGGCCCTCAAGTCCCTCATCTTCTTCCTCTTCGTCCTCCTCCTCGGCTGCCGCTGCAGCAGCGTCTTCTGCTAAGGCCTCATAAAGCAGTCGCGCCTGCGCTTCTGCCGCTGCTGCCTCCAAGTCGATAAATCCATTGGCTTCCTCAAATTCTGGCGGAAAACGTTCCTCTACCTCAGTGGCAAGATTGCGGCGCACGTTGTTTATGTCCTATGGGTTAAAATGTTAAATATTTATGTGCCACAAAAGTGATGGCTTGTATACCGTCTGCGAAATGAGACGATCGCATATTATCCTTGTAAATTCATTGCGCCAGACGCGTATCAGCTCTCGAAGGCCCTTGAAACTGCCGGGCTGAATCAATAGCATGCCCGCAAAGATGCGCGATAGATCCTTCAGATTGAAAATGTAATGGAACTTCGAGGGCGTCGGCGGCAGGTCCACAATGACCATCTGAGAACACAAATGACAATAGCAGCAATTAGAGCAGGTAATGGTAATGGCAATGGCAATGGGAATGGCAAAAGCCACGCCCTCCTGCCCAACAGCACTACACAAATCAATTTTATCTTGACTACTAGCAATATGCATTCAAATGTTGAGCATCCTCCTTGAGAGCTGGAGAGGCGTCCAACTTGCAGAATTTACAGCCATTATCGAGTTGCAGCCGCCTCACCAGCCTTGGCCAGAGTAATGGCAATTCTATTCAAATAATTCATTTTATTCCATTTCGTGGGACATTAATATCTTTTGCTTGGCGCGTCGAGTGTGTAAAGAAGACATACGAACTAGTCGGGCCTGGGTACTTTTGCTGAAACTGCAGGTGTGAGTAAATCATATTATTTTTTTGGTTTTTTTTTAAAATATATTTTTTGTTGAACAGCATCTGAAGGTGGTGCCTCTGCGCATGCTGCTTGTGGCAATTGTGGCGACAAATGCATTTTTATCTGCACGCAATGAAATGCGATAATATTTTAGTGTCAACAATTGTTAAAAGCACCATAAAGTAATGCTTCTCTGCCTTTGAGTGTCACACCCATTGCCCGAGCAGTATACTGCTACGAACGGAGCCATCTACAGTTCAATACTTGAACATAATCAAATTTTGCTCCAGCCGAGATGTGCTGGCAAAGATAGGCGGAGCACCGAGACAGACATAGACACAGTCAACTAGACAGTAGTCGAAGCGGGTGACCATTGTATAAAAGGCCAAACAGCAAATGGCACCGGTTCTGGTTCTGGCTCTAGCTATGGCTGTGGCCTCGTCTCCGGCTCCGGCTACGGTTCTGCCACTGGCACTCAGTTGTACTCGAAAAACCAATGGAGCAGCTACGAGGACGAAAACGAGAACGATGCTGCTCGTCCTGGTGCATTACAGACCATTGAATAATTTCCATTGTATGCCGGCGAGGCAGCAAAGCAGATTATGAAAAATTGCCGCTATTTGCATATGTAAATCGAATTTCATAAAATTTGTTTGAGATTTTAAGGCGCTATTCAGAATGCGATAGATTTTTTCCACAACATTTCTTGCCGATTTTTTTTTATAAATGTTGATAAAAAGTGGCTCAACATGGTATTTAAACCATTTTCAAGAGTTTATAAGATCGCATTTGAAACGTTGGCAGTTCGACGAGTAATGTTACAAACCTTAAATAACTTGAGTGTCATCACCACAATCATATCGGCAATCTTCATATAGCGGTCATGAAATTTAGTATATCCTAAGTGGCCCTTAAAGATGGATGAATAGATTTGTATGAGAGACTCGTCATTGGGGAAGATAATGTTGTAGGTGGAGAACATGCTGATAAACCGGGGATCGACTTCATTGCGACCGCCACCAGCGGTGCCCATGGCAGCGTAGAATGTCATATCCTTAAACTTTTTCCAATTGAGATCCTTGTCGCGGTCATACATGCCACCCCTCTCAAAGAACAACTTCAGGAGTGCAATGGGCTGTTGTGTGCCATATCTGTTGGAAAAGTGGGGGCAAAAGGTGTTGGTGGGTTTGGTTTGGGTTGAGTGCCACTGTCTGTCAGCTGCTCTTCGCAATCTGCAATGTATATACTCACTCATCCACCTGGGGCATGTTCATGTCATCAATAAAGCAGGCAATTTTCTTGCCCATCGGTGGCCCATACGTATCCTTGGTGCGTTTCTCCACGGCTGCCTCCAACGTTCGCTGTACATCAAGCGATGAGGTTCTCGATGAAAAATTAATATTAAGTATGACCTGAAAATGCACGATTGAAAAAACAGCTGTAGCGCTTATCTAAACCTGTGTGTAAGACGTTTTTCAATTACGTTAACAGCTGGATTCAGATTGCGCAAATATTGCATGATAGTTGCCGTCTTCGATGTTCCCGCCTCGCCGACAAGTAGTACGGGTCGTTTAATCTGCAAAGCATGTGTGAAATTATTAAGCGATGACAATCAGATCCGGAGCATTTTCACTTACATCGCTCATCAGACCTAACGCTCGATTGGTACGTGTATTGTCCACAGTGGGTACAAGTATTTCACTGAACTTTACTTCTGGGTCGTACTGGTACGACTTGACAACCCATTCCCATGCCATCCAGACGTTTTCCTTCACATCCCAAAAGTAGTCGTAAAGCGTTGGCTTGCCCTGTGGGAATTGTCCGCCGGAGGCTGGCGATTGCTGGGTGTCCTGAACCAGTGGAAAGCCGGCAACCCGTTTCATAAACTCATCGAAAATAATTTGATGCTTTTCCAGCAAGCAGGCGCCCAGAGATCCATAAATGGCCTGCAAAAAGCAGCACTCTAAGGTATCCGTGTTGTAGACCTTTAAGACAGGCTCATCCGAATTCTTATTTTCGGGTGGGCCATATGTGGGCAGCAGAGCATCGTAGAGATTGCAGAACTGTGTGACCATATTGAGATCCGTTTGCATGATGACCAGTTTGAGGGGATTGCCTTGTGTTGTGCCATCCAGACCTTCCAATATGAAGGCAATGGCTTGCGTAATAATCTTCTCGAAGAAATCATTCAGTAGCTCCCGTTGCGGTTCCGGTCGGGTCAATACCCAACGCTGCCAGTATGGGCTGTAGCGCAGATTCTTAGGGTCCACATAGACCATGCCGGCGCGGGAAACCGTGGCTGGCGAGGCATAATACAAATTGCCCACCTCAAAGAGCAGCGCACAAAAGTTCTCCAGGCGTATGCGCTCCCCGTTCGCCAATGTCAACAGCTTGTTGTCATCCATAACAGAGTTCATGTTCTCAATCCAAAGTGCATCGACGTCGCCATCAAAGCAGGCATAGCGTCGCTCCTATTTGCACAGAATTGTGTGAGGCGTTGTTAGTTTGCATTAGCCTGAGTATGTTATTCAATGATTCCGGCTACTGACTGCCGTCGTGCCCGTCGCCTACCAAAACTAGTGCGAGAGATTATCTTGGCAAGTCAAATGGCAGAGTAACTAAAAGAGTTGCCAGTCGACCCTGTTTGATAAGTTAATGCGACTCTGCGCTTCGCGGGTTGTGCAATGGGATTTATTAGCGAATGGCGCGATTTCCACATGAATGATGCACACCCTCATCCATCCACAACCACAGCCTGGAAACTCACACTAGCTACTCTCAGCCAGCGTCTGAATTGACACTGAACGTTCTCGTGTGTGCGTGAGTGTGTGTGTTTGAGTGTGTGTGTTTGAGTGTGTGTGTGGGGATTAGCTGCAGTTGCACTTCAATTCAAATGGGATTAATATAGACGCGACGGCGACGGCGAATGTCACCGCGACATGTGACCTGCCAACAGCTCGACAGTAGGCAGCGACAGCAACGACAGCATCGTCAGAATATCTGGGCCTGCTCAAGTGATTGCTCTACTTACCTCACGCTCTATTGGTTTATTCATTTCACGGAATATATTTGAAAATAATCCGTCAATCCAATCTCTTGTTTCCATGTCCAAATATCCATATAATTCTACAACCGAGCAAGCCTGTGACAAAAATATTCAAAGATTTTATTATAATAGCAATTTAATTTTCTTGAAAACAGCTTGATTTTTCAAATGGATTATTATCAGCTTAATATGAATTGAAGTGTTTCTCAACTTAATTAATGTGTATTATATTAAATAGGTTTAGTTTATTTAATCTATGTTGGGTTGAACTTCTCATTCTAACCAATTTACCAGCAATTTGAACCAGACTGAATCTCTCTTAGTGCATTACCTGTGATTAACTACTTTCTGTATACGTTTATATTGAAATTGAACAATTTCACATGCACTTAGAATCTCTGCTCTGTGAAAGCAAAAGGCTGACAACAAAGGGAACTTCAATGTGAAAGTAAAACGAAGTCAACAAGGACGCCCCGCAGCTAGTATCCCTGCTAACCAGCTTGGTCATAATGGGCGAATGTGACATAAAAGGCAGAAGGAAAGCAGAACAATTAATATCTGTGTAATGCAGACTAGATACTCTTCAAAGAAACAGATAAGTAGCCAGAGTTAAATCTGAGTATTTCTATTAAGTGATTTTAAGTATCACTTTTGGAAACTACAAATTAGACTATTCAATGTAATGGCTATGTAATATGCCAAAGTGGGCTGATAATATCTTAGATCTATAAACATAATAATATAGTCGCCATACCCCATGACAGGGCATACAAAATGTCGAGGAACGCAAAGTAATTTGTGTGAGTAGAGGAGTAAAAAGTGCCGGTCCACTTACCTTGGGGTTAATCACAATGCACTTGGTGGGCAGTCCCATGTGGGCTTGCGCTTTGACCAGAGCATTTATGACGACAGTTTTGCCGCCACCTGTTGGTCCCACAATCATGGTCGAGTGCCGGGTCATCATGGTTTCGTACATTTGCACCACTTTGTCTTCCTGCCGTTGGAGCAGGTGCAAAAGGTAAAGGTGAAGGCGTTGCCGTTGTTGGGATTCAGTTGTCATAAATGATGTCGCAACCGGTCGGGGCGGGGCAGTGCGGTGCGGTGCGGTGGCCGGGGAGACAGACGCCATGACATCAGTTGGCCAGCAGTTGACATTGTGTGTGACATTTGTGTCATTCGTGCAACGTTTTGTTTGATGAAAATGACAAAAATGGATGGCGAAAATGGCAGGGTGGTTTGAAAGCAGAGAAAATTGTATTAGTGAAAATTGTCAGCAAGAA
This sequence comes from Hirtodrosophila histrioides, assembly GCA_037075165.1. Classification (NCBI taxonomy): domain Eukaryota; kingdom Metazoa; phylum Arthropoda; class Insecta; order Diptera; family Drosophilidae; genus Hirtodrosophila; species Hirtodrosophila histrioides. Next base: position 12,389,255 of record JBAMCL010000646.1, read on the forward strand.
GAAGTAAAGTTAAAATTAGATGTAGGCAGCTCTAAGGGTGGGCACCTGGGCACTCCTGCAAAATGCTTTGTAACATTTCCGCCATTTGCGATTATGCGACAGAGCGCAATTTACAAAGTGTCAAAGTGTCAACGATGACAGCAGGACTACAGCAGGACAACTATTTCTTTAACTTTGCGCAGTCTGCTTGTTTCTGCTTGTCAGCCACGTCATGACATCGCAAAAGCAGAAAATTCACACAACCAGTTGCAGAAACTAAATACTCACCTGATCGGGCAGCAGTATGTAGCCATCGTTGACAAGGACATGTCTCACAGCCGCATTGAAGTCTGGATAACCAATGCGCGGACAATCGATGCCAGGAAATAGATCCTTGATAAGACCCAAGAAGAGAGGCACATCTTCGAATATGAACTTGGGAAAGTTCATATCACGCAGCACGCGCATTAGCACCACAGCCTCTGGAAGATCCTCTGATTGACGCTTCATTACGCCAGCCATGCGGAGCACCGAGTTCAGGGAACGTAATCCCCAATCGTAGTGGCATTGCTTGGAGAGCTGCTCCTGGGCTAGTGCATATAGCACGGTCATCTTTTTGGCGAGCACCTTGGCAGTGAGAAAACCATCAGAGAACAGCGAGATTAGGCATATGAGCTCCAGATCGGGCTTGATGCAGGTCACAGGACGGAACAGGGCCTTAACTGACTCGGGCAGTTCCGTTCGGCCAGCATATCCTGGATTCATGGTAACAAAAACGCCACACTTGGGATCCAGATTGATCTCAACACCTTCAAACTGACAATAGATACAGTAAACCAAAGTCAAGCGATTAAGTAATTTTGCAATTGATTCTACGCACCACAAAACGCTTTAGCTTGCGTATCAAACCATTGCGTATGGTCTGCAGCTGTGTGGAGATTACACTGAGCACTGATATATCAATCCGATTGAACTCATCAAAGCAGCCCCAGGCGCCGCATTGCACCAGACCCGATAGAATGGTGCCCACAGCCCGATAGTCCATGCCCTCACCGCAATTGGTAACCACACAGAGTAAGCCCATGGCTTTGGCCAGATCCTTGACGGTCTCGGTTTTACCAGTGCCAGCTGGACCTGCCGGAGCACCACCCAGATTCATGAGCAGCGCTTGGGTAATGGTCAAATAGATGCGATCTGTCAGCGGAGTGATGACCAAACGCCCATTTAGTCCCATGTACTCATATCCGAAATCGAAACTTCCGGAGCATTGCAGCACGTGTAGGTTATCATAGAACTTGACCCAATAGAAACGCAGTTGACTCTCCCAGCTGAACTCGCTGGCATCAAGAACGTTATCCCTCACAAAGTTGTCAATAATATCCCGAGCGTGCACATCGATGGTACATATGGCCTTAAACTTCAGACGATCGTTCCGCGAGAGATTGGAGCGCACTTTCAGTACCAGCTCCTCAATCTGATGGTTGCTCTTGAAAAGGAAATCCTTCATTGCCCGCATGTTGCCGTGGTTCTGTGCCTGGTCAAAGGCCTCCTCCACCTCGGCCGTCCACCAGACTTGGCTGGCCGCCAGACCCACCATGCCCTGGTAGTTCATTAACCAGTCAGGCCTGTGGAAATCGAAAGTGCCCAATGACTGTCAATTTAATACAATTGGCCATAAATATGCCGGAACATGCGCCCAGGCTTATACAAAATAAAATAATAAATCGCGTCAAATGAGAAAATTATACAGCCGCAGGCTCAGTGTCTCAATGTAAATCGCTGGCCATAAAAGGAAGTGGGAGCTGCCAGTGTGACAGTCACCCCAGCGATTGACTTGGCATCCGATTGCTTTGGCGGCCACATAAAATTCATACATATACATTTTATGTCGCTCACTTACCTTGAAATTACCAGATCGGTGCCAAAGTCATAGATGCACGTCTTGCATATGAAGCGATTCGAGCGACGCATTTCATCCAGCACATCGTTCATCCAATGTTCCACGCGACCCTGGGCCCGTGCTGTCCAACAACAAAAACAAGAGCAACAAAGACAATAACCACATAAATAAACCCCAGTCGCCAATATCAATAAGTGTATACAAAAACAATAAAAATCAGAGTACCCATATTACAACAACAAGAACAGCAACTGACTGCGCAATCATCTCCAGCAGGGGATAACGGCAACGCCGACTGGCTTCAAATTAATTAAAAGAAATTGGCCAGCCGGCCAGCCAGCCAGAGACCCAGCCAGAGAGCAGTGTCATAAAAAAGTTCAATTTTAAAATTGGCAATCAGTGCGTAGGGATTTTTGGTAGCTGATGAGGAATGAATGATGGGCAGGGGCAAGCGCGGGATGGGGCCGGGTGTACTTACCGAAATGGCGAAACTCCATAACCTCGCCCTCGCTGGATATCATGGCGGTAACAATTGTGTGACTGCCCTCCTTGACCAGGCGCAGCGACTTAACATTGTCGTACATCTGTGGATGCCGAATGAAAATTGTGAAATCAATGCGGAAAAACATTTTTATTTATAAGCCAAATAAATTCATAAAAATTTACCAACGAACTGTGGGTTGGGCCAGTGCATGTGTTGCAAAAATGGCGTAATTTCCGCCCTGGACATTGGCCAGAACGCATAAACAGTGACATTAACTTTTATGGCAAGATTCTCTTACTCTTATACACACACGCCCAGTCGTACATAAAAATAATGTTGCTGGCAGTTTAGCAAATCTGCTGTTGTCACACCCACACCCACACCCACAACCACACCACTACCTACACCTACACTTACACACACATGCCCAACAAGCTCGACCCACCTTAATGATGTGGTTCTGCACTGCAGATGGCTCACTGCTGCCCAAAATCGAGAGCAACTCATCGGTGGATATGAAATAGAAACGCGGGAAAATGCGACGTTTCGAGTCCAAATATTCGTTTAACGACTTCTGACAATTTTCCAAGCCAAGTCCCAGACTTTGTATATCCAATAATCGTCCAGGCACTGCACAAAATGGCGCCACTAACGGATTTTTGGCACAATCGACCATGATCTGCAATGGAAGAGGAAGCGGCAGTTAGAACAGTAAATTATTCTGAAGAGCAATGAGAACAACAACAACATCAGCAACAGCAACAAAAACAACTACGTTATATAAAATACAAAAATATATTGACTTGCTCGATGACTGTTTAAATACTCTTGAATGAAATACGCTTAAATAAAACTATTCAATTTTAAATTTAATTATATCAATTGTATGCCCGCATAAATTATGTTCGGATGCAAGCGTTCTCGTTGTTTGTTATACTAATACGAGAATGTAATTTCCCAAACGAATTTGAATATTATTGCTGCTCCAACAAAGTATTTAAACAACATTCTCACAAACTAGTTCAGTTCAGCACACGGGCAATATTAAATTCCTAGGCGGAGCGTTGTTAACCTCATGAAAGTTCTATAATACACTCTTTGTATTGAGCTACTGTAAGGGTATGAACCTAATAGTACGAATGTCGAGAGCAAATCAAAATAATAAATCATTTCTTAAATGGCATCAAATATGGCGGCAAATGTTGCAAATGAAACGTAAAGCAAACGAAGCAAGTGGCGAGCAAGGTTAAGTGAAGTTAAGCGCCTAACACAAACACAAATCTACAGAATCTTATACACACACACGCGTACATATATGTATATACACATCGTATAAGAAGGTGAAAGCGTTTGGCTCTGGTAAACACTGCTGGCTGACGGTGCGTATGTGTAATGTGTGATGCATGGACGTATGATTTGTATGTATGTGTTCGCAGTTCTCGCATTTGCGAGGCAACACAATTACGTATACGCAAAGTGGTCGTTTGCATGCGTATTATGTTTACCGTTAAGTAAGGCGTCGCCATATTGTCGGCGCACATTAAATCAACTCAAATAAATTGAGTAGATATATGTATGTGCTCTGGGCGTGCCAGTGGCGACTGGCCAAATAACCAGGACAAACAAATACGAGTATTACAGTCCTTACCCTGCGATATGACTTGTCAATGTCGTCGAACTTGCGCGCCTCCTCCGGCAGTTGGGTGCGTATGTCTCCTCCAATGAAGATGCCCTCCAAGTAGAGCCATTTTCGCTGCACGACCAGCCACTCATCAATGATTTCTGAAATAAGAGCGAGTGCACGTTCCCATCTGTTGACGGTTTCTAGAAATGGGCCTATGAATCTGCAAGCGAACAACAATAATTTATTGGTTATCACTATTTCGATTGAGCGGTATCAATGAACCTTGCTACTTACTGACTTGCTCCCATTGACTGCAGGTTCATGGCATTATCCTCCAGCACTTGAGTAATCTCATCGACTGGTCCCAATATCCAGCCGCGGTCTTCCATGCCCTTGTGGTGCTTGAGGACTTTAAAGCTCATCGTTGCCCAGGTTTCCTCAACAGCGCGCACTCCGCGCTCAATTTGCAGCTCCTTGATCGCATTGGTCAGGATCTGCTCGGCAATTTCCTGATATCTATGTAGCTGCATAGCAAACATATTATCCAGCGTAAAGCGTGCCGGTGACATGTCAAAATACTGGCCCGTCTTCTCCATTAGCTGATGCCAATGGCGCTCCCGCAACGCCTCATGCTTAAGGCTGACCATCAGCGGGACAGTGGCCTTGAACTGTTTCATGTGTATCTCTAGTTGGATGCCAGTAGGCAATAGTCGCACCTGTAGTCGAATTCGAGTGGAATGGGTATACGGTTAGTTAGTGTCGTCAAATCAGTTGAAACAATAGTGCGGTTACCGCCTGCTGTTAGTTGCGGTTGCCGCCACATTGAATTATGACGAAAGCCTCGCACTGTGGCTGCCGCGGTTTAGTTTTGGCCAATAGCAGCAGCGGGGCTTGTTGTGTTGGCCAAAAAGCGCAGTCTGTTTGCACTGCCACGCGCTGTCCTCTCTGATTGTTTGCACATGTAAAATGCATGGCGGGGCGCGACGCTATTCAGGCATAAATTAAATACCAACAGAGGCAACAGCAGAGAACACAAAACTTGTCAACAAATCGAGGAACAGCGCGAGATTCCCGATTCCGCCCGGCTTGGCCCAGATTTGTGCTGCCCCTCGATAGACACCCGCTGGCATTTTAATTATTTTCAATATTGAACAAATTGATTTGCATTTTGGGACACTGATTATGCGACAGCTTCCGACTAGTTCTCCGCTTTGGGCTGTTCGTTGTGGAGGCTAATACTGGGGCTGCCATACAAAATTATGCATGATAAAAACTGCATTAAATTGTGTGTGCATGTCAACTGATTATATTCAAATTTCAGCACACTGCGCTATTTATATTAATGATAAACTAATGAAATAGTTTGTTGGATAATCTATGCATGCAATCACCACCCATAGATAAAAATACGAATACTTATGCTTCTATAAGAGCCGACCCTCGCAGCCCCAGTTTCAAAACGCCAACAACTCGGCTCATTTGTATGAGCGAAACTTTTTGGCGCGACAAACTTTTAGCCTGGCCAGAGGAATTCCTCAAAAACTTGTTAGTGAAGTAAATAAATCAATTTGTCATAATCAGTTTAGGTGTAAAATTTTCTCGCTGCTAGGCCAAATTTCACTTTCTTGTTTGTGCAAAAGGAAAAGGTCAAAGTTCCCAGAGTTCGACTATGAGGTATGCCTTGAAAAATTATTTATTAACCCAGCTGATAATGCAGAGTTAGATACAGGTGTAGAAATGGTACTTCTAGTTAAATTGGCTTAATGTCTAAATAAAAGATTCAGTGATTACTGCTATTATTAATATTTATATTTTAGTCCCAATCTATATATTTTGTTACGCGTCTCTTTGGCTTTCCTTCTTTACCTTACCATTTTTCTTTACGTTTTTTTTACCACAATTGGCCGTGTTTGGGGGCACAGCAGCCTAACGAGCAAACATAAGGTAGCATGCTTAAATAAATAAAATCTACAGGCTTTTTCAATTTAGAGACTGTAACTGTTACCAGGAGCTACAAATTAAAAGAATAAAGTCATAAAATAAGTACCCGACCAATGAATTTTGAGTAAACAGGGTATGAAAGTCGACTTCACATCAAAGCTGAGTGCACAGCTCAAAATTATTTGGCTGTTATTGTTTTAAAGCCTCTGTAATTTTATGAGAATCCAGGCAGGCCAAAACTTTGCCAATTAGGCAAAGTTTTTTTTATCGCGAGCGCCTCAAGGGCGCGACTTACCGGCTTGGGCAGTTTTCGGAATTCCCTTAGATAGCTTTCAACGCCCTCTGTTAAGAAATTGGGATCCAAATCGACCCACAAGGTCTTGGCCCAGACCTCACGGCCATTCTTTTGCGATCTGTACAGCTTATAGATCTGAAAAGTAACTTGGTTAGCAATTTGTTGGTAACTGATATATTTGTGTATTTTACTTGCTGCAAGCCCTCGAACTCAGTCTGTACACGTCCAAATTCATGGTAATCCACCATTGGCATGTCAAACAGCCGCTCAGCATTCGCCAGCTCCTCGCGTCTAAGCTCACGCTCTTCAATTTTATGGCCATACGGATCCATCAAACGAACTCCACGCTCTAACTCAGGTCCGACAGATCCGGGTCCGTTCTCGTCCCAGTCCTTAATAAAGTCTTCCAACTGTGGAGGATGAAACGCCAACGCAAAATTAGTGCAGTGTACTCGTAAAGTGGTCGCATTTGATTGTTGCGCTTTGTGCACAGCCCCGTACCATACCCCTACCCTCACGCTCTAATTCAAATAATAAACACTTCAAGTTAATTCATTTTACGCTGACGGCGCCATTGCCGCTAACAATTGACAATAATGGTTGAGCGCGCGGAAAAATCCAATTAAAATGCCATTGAAAGGAAATAATAACAGAGGGAAACAAAACAGAATTGCAGAAAACGCAAAATTGCGGAAATGCACGGTCGGCAGGGCCACCCAACCCCACCCGGAACCCCAAGCAGTTGTCCTTTTTCGAACTAAGCCAGCATCACCTTATCAACTTACATCATCGCAAAATACGTCGATTTCCACGGAAGTCATCTCGGCAAATTTTTGCTTAATTGGTTGCAGCTTCTCCGAACGGTACAGCGCCGACAGAAATAGACGCTTCCAGCGTTTCTCCAGATGATGAGCCATCAGCATGTCCTCATAGGAGAACTGCAAAAGAACAACAAAAAATAAACAAGCATGAAAATAAAACGCAATGTCCTTCAATTATTGCTGAGTGCAAATAATAATCATGAGTAGTGCCGAATTCCACTAACGAGCTACCAAATGCCGCCCTCACCCACAACGGAAACAGACAGGAAACTGAAAAAAAAACTATAGCACAGCTTTCAGGGCCGCCGCCGCAATTGGTTGCCGTTGCATAAATTTTCATGCAGCCTTTGCAGCAATTACGCTGTGTGTGTGTGTGTGTGTGCATTTGTTCATTCATTCATTAATTTATATAAAATGCAAGTTAATTCCGTTTTGTCTGGTCAGAGCTAAGCGCCGCAGCCGCAACGAAATGCCATCAATAAATGAACAAACCCAAAATGGTGAACATACAGACACCCAGACGGTGTGGCCAATAGAAGCCGTTAGTATCTATCAGACTATGCGACTGCAACCACCCACAGTCCATGGCTAGTTGGTTGCTGTTGCTGCTGCTGCATTTATATAACCATTTTGTGTGTTTTGCGAAATACAGAAAGCCATTTTCAAATGACGCTCACTGGCCACCAAATATGCATATGTACACAACGTGGAGCTGCAACCTCCGAGGGCTTTAGTGGATTTTTATCTAAAACAGCTCATTTGAATACACAAATAAGCATACCGAGCAACGAACTTAAGCGACTTGCAGTAATAAATTTCATTAAACCAGTAAATAAAGCTGTCTGAAACACAATCTGATAAGATAAACAGCTATCTGCGGGGTGCCAAAGGCTTCCATCAGCTATATAATAAATGATCCAATTCTGCACAAATTTAACCAATCTGAAACTCAAAATCATATATAATTCCTATCGATATTGGTAATTTTTTTAAATTGGCCAATTTCAGGATTATTATTTGACAGATCTGAAAATGAATATTTAAAAATATTTGCACACATTTCGATAGCCCATTGCCTTACTTAGATGAAAAGTAGTATGTTCTGTCAGAATACTTACCATAATTTGATGCTCACTTAGCACTGTGAAGGTCTCTTGCATTTCATGTATTCTCTGCTCATTTGTCAGCGTTGTCGACTGGACAGTGGCAATTGTCTGCATGACCAGCTTAAAGTCCTCCAGCTCGCGTGTGGTTTTGTTAAGATTCATGCTGAGCAACTGTCAGAGATTTGCGGAGAGTGTGTGAGTCTGTGCTGCTGGAAGTGACTATGACTGGCCTGTCTACTCACTTTGATTTCGTTACGCATTGTCCTCATGTTTTCGTTGACATGCCGCAACAGCTCTTCACCCAGTGTGGTGCACCACTCTGTGGCATGCTGTGTAATGCTCTCCACCAATGGGTTCAAATTTATGCGTACACATCTGACGTCGTGGTGCTTGCGCATTTGGTGCATATTTTCCACAATGGTCGAGTAAAATGTAAATTTCTCATCGATTTCAACAAGCGTCACTTGCCGCTCGACAAACTTTTGCGCTATCAGTTCCTTCTCGAAGGCCCATAGATTGAAGTACTTGCGAAATCTGATGATGCCAAAATGGAGGCGTTTAAGTGTGCAAAATCAGTCTCAACCAGGCTAATCTATTTCTACTCACTGCACCACAAATCCCTTGGCTTCCTGTACAATTTTTGATGCCAAATCGTGTACGTTTATGACGAGATTCACAACGTCTTTGATGTTAACAACGTCCTCGTAAAAAGTATAATTAAATTTCCAACTTGTGCCTGCGTCAATAAGTGGACAGTTGAGGCAAGTACCGCTCATCCATCGTGTAAATATCTTTAAGCTGTGGGTGGCCCAAAGTTCAAATATAATGTTGCTTTTAATCAATAACTTACCGTGTTATATAATCCTTAGCTGCTGTGACAATAATGTTTTGGAGCTCATTGGCCGACGGTTCCAGTACAATTTCTGACATCAGCAGCACTGCACTTACTTCAAACATGGGCTCCTCCGACAGCAGACGGCCGATATAGCACTTAAGATTTTCATAGGTCATGCTGTTAACGGTAAGTAACAGTAATATCATTATAAAGAATACTTAAGATTTTCGAGATTTTATCACGATTCTAACATTTACATTTAAAATGAATTAAATATGGAAAAAATGGAAAGTGTTCTCTGGTAGATTTTATACAAGCTAAAGGTATATAAGGAATTATGAATTTATCGCAAAACCGATAGTGGCATAAAAGTAAAAACTATCGATACTATTGATAGCGGAATCGATCTCTTCACTGCAAACTCACTCTAAAATACACTTGTATGTTTCCTCCTCCCAGTACTCATAATAATTGCGCATTTTTTCCGATCTTCCCGTAAAAGTGCCCAGCACCAAGCTCTCCAGCTTGATTAGCACTGGCCCCAAGGAATCATAGAGCTTCTTCATTTGAGCTGTTTTGCGATTTCGGGATGCCTCCAAAAGCTCAAAATATCCCTGGCAATCGTATATTCCAGTACCGCAAACAAGTTGTTGGATCTCCTTGTGCTCATCGTGATCTTCTTCGGCTTGCCAAATTGTGACTTTTTCACCGGTTGTGGATTTAAAGCTTCGCCCGCCCGAACGCTTAAGGGATTCAGAGAAGCTACGGGAACTCATTATAGACGACTCGCCCGGCCTATTTGGATCAATTTCATCGTCCAGGTTAAACAAATTATAGTTCTTAATCAGATCAATGCGATTGCGCAAATCTAAGCGTATAAAGTTTATTTGCGACACTATAGATGTCAATTTGCGCAGTTGCGAGTTGATCTGGTCGCAAAATTTGCCAATATTAAATGATATCCATGTGTAGCGTCCCACGCCCATTTGTATAAATAGCTCCGTGTCGTAGATATGCTCTCGCAAAAATACAACCTCGGACATTGACAAGTTGCCGATGATGGTATTGTATCGCTTAATAACCTCTGAAAGTTTCTCGTAGTCTTTGAAGAGAAGTTCTTTTCTCATAATAGCAGTCCGCAGCACAGTGGGCAGAGTGAAGCCCAAGTGTTCAAAGAGCTGGCCCTCAAACATTGTATCAAACACCTCACGATCCAAGTTAACCACAAAGTTCATGTCGTACTCAATCAGCACCTTTTCGCCAACAAGTTCCCGCCAAATTGGCAGCAGACGTTGTGATTCCGCGCGATGAAGTACTTAAAAGGAATTAAAACAAATATTTATTATTATAACTGGAGACATGGTTTTAGTTTCAATATTTCTAATATTTACCATTAGTATATTTAAATATATTTAGAAAATATTAATATAATAATGATAAAAATTATAGTAATAATAATGATTTTTGTTCAAATTATATCTTAAGCATTCCCATTTGTTAAGTAAATAAGCAAATAGTATAAAAATAAATGAAAAAGGTACGTTTGGAACCTTTTCTAATCATTCAAAATGACTAAGAACAAACGAGGCTGCAACAGTATCTTGATTGTCGCGAGAACTTTGTCTTAATCACATTTGATTTTGCTTAAGAATAATAACATTTTAAATTAAGGAGGATAATAGCAGTAAGAGTTGATTTTTATGTTGGATTAACAGCCATTAAAGATTTGAATTTGTGTTGTAATACGTTAGCAAATAGAGAATTTCTATTAACTGAATAACGAATAAAATAATAATAATTCATATTCTGCCTGTATCATAAACAATTAAAAAATATTAAATATCTTTCCGCTTATACAACATGTACATATTGGCATATCATGCCTACAAAATATAATGTGTATAATATAAAAAGAGTCTATCATCGTTAACATATTTGTTCTTTTGAAGTGAGTGGTTAGTGTTTGATGTTGAGTGTGTTTGACTTCGCATGAAAGCTTTAACTTAATTAAATCAAATTAATTATTTTTTTTGTGCTGTGGGATAGAATGTAAGTATAATGTGCTTCAAGGATATCAATTAGGATACGAATATATTAATATACAGGTGTGAAGCAAGTAATGTAATATTTTTGTATTTGCATACTCACATTCACATATCTGTAGACACTCTCGATCACGTGGTGTTATATCTTTTGCTCTCCGTTCCTTCAAGGAATTCATAAATGCGGTTGCTTTGCGCAACTGCAAATTAGCATGCCGAGTCTTTCCAACCATCCACATAATCATCGCCGTCAGAACCGTGAACCTATTGACTTTGCACTTAAAACCCATATGACTGGCCTCTACAGCAGTCTGGGAGTATTCATCATCTTCCGGTTCCACAAAGCTTAACGAATGCCCACTGCCTTCGGAAGTGATATCCATCAGACTTAGCATTTGGCTAGCACCAAATTGAGAAGGTTGCAACCCGAGCTGTGAATTTCCGCGGCTTCTGGCTCTGAGGGTTTGCGTGGCGTCCGATATATAGTTAACTAGTTAGAAATTGGATTTATATCAGTTTGATTTTTTATACTAGTCGAGGGAATGATAACCTACTGGTTTCTTCCTTGCATATTTGTATGTTAAGTATGTTGGACCGATTGGTGTGATTTATTAAGAATGTTGCATTTTGCATATATTTCTCGAATAGCATCTTTTCAAACTGAAACATAATTGTCATCAGCTCAAAATATTGCTTAAATGCGCTGCGTTTAAGAAAGCTGTTCTCCATTGCCGGATCATCTTCAACACTTTTAAAAGCCATAACAGAGTTCTTCAGTTTTCTGCCCAACAAACGCGCCCAACAAACAGCACTTATTTTGGCCGGCTGTAGCTTAGGCATTGGAGGGGTTTTCTTATGTTGCTGTGGTAAAAAAGAATAGGATTGATGGAATAGATTTAGGTATGCTAACTAAATACCGTAAAAACAGCTTCCACGTTGTTGATTTCGCTGACGAAAAATCGCAATAAGTTCTCATGTTTGGTGGAGACGAACTCTTGTAGGGCCCTTCGTGTGTCAATGGTATTCGCATTGGTTAACAATTTGATACCCTTCTCCGCTGATAGGAGGGAGTTAATGCTTTGATCAATTACCGCCTTGGCTTCTATTTCAAGCACCTCGAGATGTTTATTGAACTGCTCCAACGAGTATTCCCAGTTCTCCCAATTGCTGGGCAAAAACATATCATAGTCTACGGTGCGTATTAGATCATCCAGTAAGCGATAAATTTTTCGCATTAGATTATCCACAATGGCGGGATCGGTGATCAGTGCCTTGAGGTTACGCCCAAACAAATTCTCATATTGAATAAACACACGGCCAACATAGGCAATATCCACGGCCACGCGGTATATGTGATTGACCTCATTGAAGAGCTCAACTCGATCGAACTCCCAACGTGATCCAGCGCCTGATTCTTCAATGTGCTGACGGCTTACTTTGTAGGCCTGTTTCCAGCACCGCAACAAATTGGCACAGTTGTTGGCCGTTTCATACGTGTAAGTTGCCGAATACCTGAAAGGTTTATTACTCCCCGCTTTTAGAAAATTATCTATACCGGGATACCGTACTTACCGAAATATGTTGTCAAAATTTATAATTTTCTTCACCTTTTGCACAAAAACATTGGATATCTCACAGAGTAGAACTTGCATTTCGGGATCACGACAGTAGTATCTGGACATGGTCCAGATGTGACGTAGTCCAACCATTACATTGGGTATTTGGAGCACCGACATTTTAAAGCTTTCATAATTTCGAATTTTCTGGGCGAGAAGAAAAAAAAACAGTTAAGAATTCACACATACAAGCGGCAGTGATCTGCAGTGCAATCATGGTATTTCAAGCAGCTTCTGTGCTTGCGTTTTCCCCTGCTCTGCTGTACTAAATCTAGTTTCTTGAATAACTTCGGCTTATTAAATTTGAAATTTGCACAGCAGAATTGGATACATGACAACTCCCAAGGCTATATCTTTAAAATTGTTTCTGTAAAATGTTTCTATCCATATTGCAGTGGTGCAAGGGGAATATTTGCAATATGTAGCAAATTTAATTTGCGTACAGTATCTCTAGCTCGTATAGATGCTAACATTGTCAGGATGAACAAACGGACGGACAGATAGACAGACAGACGAACTGACGGACAGACGGATAGGGCCAAATCGAGTTGGCTATTGATACTGATCAAGAATATATATACTTTATGGGGTCGGAGAGCCTTCCCCATATTTAACCCATGTTGTGGGTACAGGGAGTAAGAATGTAGGAGATCTAGCCGACGTTTGCCGTGTTGTGTTAACCCACCTCCAAGTAGTCTTTAATGGTGCCCAAGTAGTCCGAGTTCTCTTTGGCCAATTTGAACCGCTCCTCTGTCTTGAGCAGCACATCATTCCAAGCGGAAAGCACCTTTGACCCATCGTTTGACAGGCGGTTAAGCACGGCCATCACGAATTCGGTTTTAAGTTGTTCGAGAGTTCCATATAGATCGATTTCCATTTTATGCCAGTAACGATACTCGGCCATCGGTGTAAACTCATCTAGTTTGCTATCCTTCAAGGATTTCATAGTCTTGTTCAGATACTTCATCCAACCATCGACAATATCCTCCAGCTGTACTTGTGTATATGTGGGAATCAGTTCTAATTTCTTTGGATCTACTGGTACGCGTATGACCGCATCTTCGAATTCAGTCTCCTCCTGACCTGGCAAAACATACGACGAGGGCAGGTTGAAGGCCCACACAATATGATTGATCGTCCATACGATTTCTTCATCGAACTCATCAATCTCCTTGATCAATTGTCGCTGGATCGGCATAATTCGTGGGGGCGTTGCCTCCTCCGCAGCGTGCTCAGCCTCCACCTTAGCCTTGGTCTCATTCAACAGCTTTTCCCATCGTTCAGCGATGGTTAGCTTTTCAGGCTTCTGCTCCACTGAAAATCAGATCAAATTTATCCTTGACTTGTATCAAAATATATGGCGAAGCTTACCCTCTTCCTCAGAGGATGACATTACTTCTATGACAGGGGCTTGTTCAACTTCCTCTTCGTCGTCTGCCTCGGCTTGTGGCTTGCCCGCCGCCTGTTTGGCCTGCTCCTGTTTCTTAGCCTGCGCTGCCAGTGCCTTTTGCTTCCTACCAAGACATTACATAAAAAAAAAATATATATAAATAAACAAATGAACACAATTAAAGGCGCTCGACACGTAAAATTAACACAAAGCGTAATGAAAAGCCGCTGATAAGCGAAACGAGCAACAAATACCAACAAAGGCCAACAAAGAAACAGCTAAAAGAGCTGCACTGCCTGGCTCTGATTGCGTTGGCTTCCATGTTGTTGTGTTGCCATGTGACGAAGGCATTTTTTAATGTACATGGCTAAAAAAAGGAAAAGCAAGAACAACAACGTTTACTGGTCAAGTGGTAGCTGGGAGGAGGGATTAAATGAAAGCCCCAATGCACGGGTGAGTAAGGCTCGGTCAGGATGTGCCATAAATGTTGGCTTCCAAACCAATTGTAAGGGCCAGAAGACAACGACGTCGACGCCGACGCCGACGTTTCGACGACGCTGGCGCCGTTGATGGCAGCACGAAATCCGATTAAAAATAAAAATTCTTATCGGATGCGCTGTAATTTATGTGCGAAAAGGGTTATGCAGGATCCTCAAAAAAAAGAAGAAACTGTAGCCGCGTCGATGGCAACCAGTGATAAACGCAAAACAAAGGGCAAACAAAAAATGTGCACAAAAAACTGGAAAAACAAAAAGCCAACGTTCACAGTCAGAGCACAGTCAGCGAGCACTTCAGTCAGCATAAAACCAATAAAGCGCGGGAGCAATACCCCCATGCCCCATGCTCCAAAAGCAGACCCCTTGCCCACAGTCAGCGTAGCAAACGCCGCGTTGCCTTTGTTAAAAGTTAAATACTTTTGTTGTTTAAGCGCTTTCAAACGAAATTCCGATGGTTTGGATAGCTCCAATAGACCCGGGCCCGATTCCTTAGCCTCGCTGGAAACATTCTCGCCGCTGCCAGCATCCCCAGCGCCTCCCTCTGCATCATTATTGTCCATTTGCTGGGTATCCGTAGTGTCCGGTTCGCGAAATTGAAATTGAAAGGCGCTTTTGTAAACCTGCAAAAAAAAAATATATATGTTGAGAAAAAAAATGGGAAAATTCATATGTAGAGCTAACAGGCTGGACTGGTAGTTGGTATATGAAGGAAGGCATTCTAATTGATTTGCCGCGTTGATTTGCCAAAACCGATTTTCAACAAAATTTCAATTTATTTTCATGCAAAAGCAAATATGGCAGTTGGGGCATGTTCCTCCCACCAACCGCAAAATTTGCAAGCTGCCAAGTATTTTGAAGGGGATTGAGGGTTTGCCAACCAGCCTAATGGAAACCGCAGCACATTTTGAGGCTATGATGAAGCAATTTGCGTTGGCGCTGGCCGCTTAAGGCGTGGCAGGCGTGAGAGCCTTGCGGCCCCCTCCGACCGCCTGTTGTGCGCTGGACCGTAAAAATCTTTCGCCACAGCGTCCATTTTGATAGATGACTGCCTTGTTTTAGGAATTAATTACAATTCGTCACATTTTGTTTTGCGGTTAAG
The DNA here is from genome assembly GCA_037075165.1 of Hirtodrosophila histrioides. Classification (NCBI taxonomy): domain Eukaryota; kingdom Metazoa; phylum Arthropoda; class Insecta; order Diptera; family Drosophilidae; genus Hirtodrosophila; species Hirtodrosophila histrioides. Next base: position 12,404,884 of record JBAMCL010000646.1, read on the forward strand.
AATGTACAGATGAAGGACGAAGGACAGAGTATGGCATCGCACGAACAGACGGATGCTCAAGTATAGTACGAACTGTGGTCCTGTTTCAAACAATGGCGACTGGTTCGATGCCGTTGATTGATTGAATATCGTTTTATGGGGTGTGAAATGAGCGAAAGGGCGCAAATTTGAGTGATTTTGGTTGCGGATTGTGTTGTGGCATTAAGTGCCGCCCTTTAATGACCAGCTTACTAGTTAGGCTTACCATGTTCAGTTCGTGGCGCAGCGAATCGATGAGGCTGCCGCGTATGGAGCCCAACAGGAATAGTAAGGGCATTTCCGCAAAACATTGGGATATCTCCTTGAAACAGGCTGTAGAATAAATAAAATTAATGATATATTGCACAGTACAATGCGCTTCAATGATAATCACAATAAACAATAAGGGGACAAAAGTCTTATGTTTATTAATTCTATTAGAATAAACAGAACAGAATTTAGATTTTTTTTTTAAATCTTTAAAGTGTTAGATACATTTAAAAGCTAATCTTAAATTAAAAATTTTAAGCCCTCCACCAAAAATTCACTGTTAAGGTAATTTGTCTCATGTTTAAATTAGGAATCCATATTAAGGAAGAAACGGATAACCGGACATCGACACATTGATATTGATCAAGAATGTACATCATTGATTTACAAGGATATAATAAATATCTCAAATAGGTTCAATTCATTTTCAATTAGTTAATTGTTCAAAACTTACGAATTTCTCTAGCATTTTTTCGAATAAGGTAAACATATCTAATGTTGGCATCAAAGTTATGCGATTCCATTTCCCCAAAGTGACAATGGAGCAGCGGTGTCTTCACATAGGCGGGAACAATTTTCTGAGGTCAGAAGGTAAAAAATAGTGATTATTTTACTTCCGACCATCCAAAGGAGCATTCAATTGTAGATCAATGTATGTGACTGTTTATGTGCCAACCTCAAAAAGGATTACCAACAGGCATTGTACTTACCTTCACCTCAATATAGACCGGTACATAGGTGCTTTTCTTCTTGGTTCGGCGACCTGTTGTAACAGGGGAAGAGATTGAGAGAATTATCATGGCAAAGGGGCGGGGCGGGGCAGGCGAGTGCAGTTAAATGAATGTGACTGTGATTGACGTGCTGAAATGAAGATGCAGCTTGTGAAATTTGCATTACCATTGTCTTAGAACTCCTCGGTTCCATTTAAATGCAATGAACGGAATGAAACTTAGCTGTTATCTTTGTGCGTGGCAAAGTAAATCAAATGAGTTGCATTCGAGAACGAAGGCGGCTAGCGGGTGGCGGGGCGTGGCCGTGGTGCGAATTCAAATTAAAAGTTGCAAAAGAAATGAATATTAGGCAAGTGAACCAAAATGAGGCTCTTAAATATTTATGATGTAATGTGGATAGCGTGAATCAAAGAGAGAACCTAGATTTGCGTTTGATATTAAGTTGGACGGGCTACAAATTTATGCGTTGCATTGAAGCGTGCAAGGGAAAAGTGCAAGACGGCAAAACTTTCCAAATTAAAAATGGCGCAATGAACAAAAGAAAGACTTGGAATGGATGCGTCATATTTACCATTTTCCATATCAGAGCTGGCTGCATGGCCAAAAAAGTACAATGTTCGGTAAGATTGTTGGGCAGACTGACAACATGCCACTACACAACTATAACAACTTACGTGTGCGTCGGGCCGAACTCTTGCCACTACTGGCTATAGTAGTAGCCTCCTCCTCGCCCTCTCCCTCAAATTCTGTCTCGAGATCAGTTTCCATTGCGGTTCCATCGCCAGTTTCCATCTCCGTTTGATCGGCCTGCTGTGGTAAATCAGTCTCCATAGCGGCCTCGGCATCCTGTCCGCCTTTCTTGCGTGGCTTTCCCTTGGCAGCGCCCTTAGCGCCTTTCTTTCCCTTTTTGTCCTTTTTATCCGGCAGCGAGGGCCGGGGCACTTCCTCCAGTACTGTGATCTCCTCCTCAACGAGCCTATCGTAGAATGTGCGCCACGTGTACATTATCACGCGGTCGAGCTGAGCCTGCCTCTCATAGCGTTTGTTAAGAAAGCGATTTACAGATTCGCGGTTCTTGGCTATCAGCGAGTTTACGTAAATCGGATCGAATATGCCAAGCTGGTTGGCAATGATAGTCTTGAGCCAAGTGATGCGGGGCTCATCTTGGCCAACTGAAATGTTTGAATATGTGGAACTGGACTTCTCCGATCCGCCCTGCGTCGGAAGCGACATTGGTAGTGGCGCCCCAAGGCAGCCCTCCGCCAGAGGGCGCCTCCCGCTTCACTTGGGTCTGGCTACTTCAATGTGTGCTTATTTGGTTGCTGCCTCAGCCAGATGTCTGCACATCAAACGTGGAATCCTGGCCTGCTCCTGGATACCTCCAGGTACCTATCTGTGCTTGTTGTGCTTTCAATCAATTTCAGTTGCCGTTGCGCAGTTCGTTTCTGCGCTTGTTTGTTAAAGTGTGTGTTTGTTGAAGCCGTGCGGGTGTGCGGATGTGTGGGTGTGTTGACTCCTGGGCGCTTGGCGTCAGCAAATCCTTTTGTGTAACCTGGGACAACGTCTGCGGCCGCGGTGGTTTCCAAATATTGCAAAATCAAATAACAACGCTTTGAAATGTTGTTGAAAGCGTTGCTCAATTTGTAGCAACGTTATAAGGAAAATATTTCATTTCCTTTATATTTAATGTTGACGATGCTGCTTTGATTCTGTGTTTAAAGTTGCTCACTGAAAGTTCACTTTATTATTGTTGTTGCTTATATTGTGGCGTTGCCTTGGTTTATTTTATGCTTTCGCTGTTATTGTTATTCTTGCTGTTGGCTAAGCAACCAACTCTGTTTAATATAATTTTACTAGTCGCTTTGCCATTTTGCCACCTGTCAGCTGCACTTGCAACATGCAACAGTGCGATGGCAAAAGTGTTTACTTCCTTCAGGGCGCGCGCGTTGCGTAAACAAAACACGCAACGCTGCCTTAATGGCCATGCACATTAGCAACGTGCCAGGGACGTTGCCAGGCAGCAGCACCGACCCCAACGCCACGCCGAAACCCACCCCCGCTACAGTTGCAGTTGCAACTGGAGCCACCGCCTACAGCCAGGTCAAGTGACTGTACGAGCTGGCTGGTCATCATTGGCTTAGTAGCTGTTTAAGTACAAAAATATAAATACATATTTACAGAGCAATATCGTGCGTTGCTTTTTGCCATTAAAAGTTGCTTGGCAACTGCCTTCAAAGCTTTATCATAGAATTATTTTGAGTAGCATAGTTGCAGCTACTATAACACTGCCATTGCCAGCTGTAGCGTAACTGAAAGGAAGCTGCCGCACATCTTGCAACGCCAGCTGCTATGGTTAAGCAGGCAATGCCTCGGGTGATGCCTTTGCGGTCTGTTTGCATTCAATCAAAGTTTGCGGGCTTCGTTTAGATATACCACAGAAAAGTATTTATCTATATGCCTCTGTGTGTGTGCGCATAGTTCATAGATTGAGCTTGTTAGCGATCGCTTAAGCAAACTAATTTAAAGTTGTTGCAATGTTCAAGAGGATTCGATTTTCTGTCATATCCCTTTGAAAATCCATTAACTGCGCTTTCCTACGAATTAGCCATATTATCAAGCTTTCAATAACACACAGACAGTTACTGGCTGTTGACATTACCTCTAGGCAATGAGCTTTGCCTTGATCTATTCTAGCCGCCAGCGAAACGACAGCCGAGTTCGATACTAATTGAAATAAATGAATGTTTTGTCATCACAGCCAGTCAGGCTGGGCTGTTCTGGCTGGCAGATAGGAAATCAGGTTGGCATGTGCCAGACGTGGTTGGAGGTGGAATGAAGTGCCAAAGGCAATTCTACCATCATTAAAATGCATGGTTCAAACTGTGCGTATACTTAATATAGATTGTTTGGGGAGTCTCGTCTACCTAGTGCTGGCTTCATTCACCTTCGTTGAACGTTGTGGGTGTAATTTTTATGCGTCATGTTTTTATTTGTATTTATTATTGCGTTGCTTGCCTTTGCACCAAAACGTACATTTTGTTTGCAGGTGAAATGCTCCTCGCAGCACCTGAAATGAGAATTTATTGACTTCGGTGTGTAAGTGAGTGTGTGTTTGTCTATTTGCCTCCGCTATAAGTCTCTCTGTGTTTGCGCTCTGCCGTTTCCGCTTGACTCTCCGCCACGCTAGCCGCCCAAGCGTCAACATGCATGCATACATATTTGTATGTGCAACATATGAGATTGATAAACACAAACCGCAGCTTTGAGACAACTTGAAGGATGCTCCTGCGTTGTTTGCCTTTGCGCTCAATAACTTTTAAATGCCGTCAAGCAAAACAACTATAATTAGCCGCTGGCACTACGTACTCGTATGTATGACGTTGCAAGGAGCCTTAAGTCGCATGAACAAGTTGTAAGTATGCTTGGGGAAAACCTATTAACTTGTAGTTCTACCTTTTAGATAACTGAATTTACAATAAAATTCCTGCGACGTAGTTTCAGTTTGCACTGATTAGTTGTAATGAATTCTGGCAAAGATGAGCAGGTACAATAAAATAATTGTATGATTATGATTTCAATTATTCAATATCTTTTGCCTTCACACGTTCTTATTAGCTGAGCGCTATGTACTGGTATAACACCCCCATATGCATAAAAGAGTTTTTCAGTAATACTAGTAATAATAATAGATAGAAGAATACTTTTGTACTACTATATTAATGATATAATTGATCGATGTCATACAAATTTAGAGAACCTGCTATTCGAACACTTTCGATTACAGTATTCTTACTTATTGAGAGTTTTTGAGTAATTTTGCACCTATTCTAGTTGATTACCCAATTCTTAGCCAGTGTGAATAAGGTACTAACCTGTGTTCTGCTTTGATCAGTCGGTAAATTTGCAAATTGTGGCAAAGGATAAGGGGCACAAAGGTGGATGAGTCTCATCGTCAGTTTAATTAGGAAATCATTTCGGCCTCTATTGGATGCGAAGCCTTTCACACACGTGGTGCTGGTCAAGCTGCTTATCGGGCGAGGAGCAGTCTGCAGTTTGCAGTCCTGTCGTTGCATATCCGTTTCCGCAATGCAGAAACTTTCAGAACGTTGCAGTTTCGGATTTCAAATTGTGGCAGTGTCTTTGTTTCGTTCGGTAAAATGTTATGGTAGCAGGAATCCCGAAATGCCCTGCATGGAATGCGAGTGAATGAATTTTGAACTAGTCCATTGCCGGTGCAGCTTTAATAAATCCTTGTTGTTGGACTCCCCGCCGCCCTAAAAGTAGGCGAATGCCCAAATAGCCAAGCAAATGTGTCCATTAGTGTGCACAGATTTTCCTGTCTTATCTGTCTGCAGTTGTTGTCCGTGTGCGTCCATTAATAAGCATAGTCTACTTTGAGGCGACGCCTGCAATGCTCAATTGCAATGGGATGAGCGCCGAAACCGCAACAATTTCAATGCAATTTCATAGCACTGGGGCCAGCTAGCATGGTAAGGACTCCAGCGGCTGTCGGAGATTGTGCGCTTTGCGGTTATCTAATGAGTCGACGCCTGAGAGAAAAGTGAACCATACACAACTGATACCGAAACCGGAGGTGAAATGTGCAATGGGCAACAATGGGCAACCTTTGATCAAAGCGATGGACCATTGCAGGATTTTTGAACTAATAAAGCTGCCTATCTCTCTGTGCACTAGCCAACAAAATTTTCTCTTTTCTGATTTAAGCCTAGAGATGAATGGGGTATATGCAAATTTCGATCAGAGTCACAAAATTGCCGAACTGCTCAATAAGCGGAAACTGTTCTATTGGGTGTTGAGGCTGTGGATGTTGAATGATAAACAAAGGACCTGAGAGTGATGATGGCACAATTAAAGTCACCGAAATCTCTATAAACTAAGGCTTCGGTTGGTTTGTCAATTTTGCCATTCAGAGCGCAAATAGTTTTATTCCACTTGGCATGTTTTAATGTTGATCGTAATTTTTATACCCTAGCAGAGGTTATTATAATTTTGTCTCGAAATGTGTAATGGACTGAGGGAGACGTTTCCGACCCAACAAAGTATATATATTCTGAATCAGCATGAATAGCCGAGTCGATATAGCGATGTCCGTCTATCCGTCTGTTTCTATGCAAACTTCTCTTTCAGTTTAAAAGCTTTCGTAATGAAACTTGGTATATATCCTTCACTTTGCTGCAAGCAGTACATATGTCGGAGCCGGCCAGATCGGACCACTATAACATATAGCTCCCATATGAATAATCAGTCGACAACTATGTTTTGTATGACAAACTTTTTTGCTTATGAACGTAACTTACAAACACCGAGTCTCTAAAACGTTTATATAATCTGACCAAATTTTGTCAAATTCGGACCAATGGCTGCCATAGGATCGCGATATAATTAGTTTTTGTATGAAAAACTTTTACTACATTCAAAGTAAGTGAGAGTTATACTTCAAATAGTTTCCTATAATTTTGATCGAAATCGCGCCACTTGGCTCCCATATGAGCAATCAGACGAAAATTGAGATTTGTATATAAACACTGCTGCTGGGTATATAGCTTCGGCACTGCGAAGATAGCCGTTCTTTCTTTATGATTATAATTTGAGATAAACTAACAATATGAATTCATTATTAAATGTAAATTATAAATTATGTGGCAACTGTTTACATTATATATATTTTTTGGCTGAAAAATCTGACTATTATTTTGAGTGAATATGCAAATGGCAAACTGATGGAATATCCCAGAGATTAGCATCGCTCCCCTGAAAATTGCGAGCTGTTGCCGAGCTACTGAGTATGTTTTAGAATTGTGTGCTGAATAGTGTCCAATGGTGGCCCCGGCCGTGTATCATGGTTGTAACATGTTGTAGTCCTGTTTCTCTAGATTAGCCATGCCATTTGGGACGCTGGCTAATTAACGGCGCTGTGATGGGCCGAGTATTTCCATTTAATTTGCCAGCTCACACACACCGACGTACAACAGATATAAAATGCAAAGTTGACTGCAACAATACGAGTATTATGGAAAACAGCGCCATCGTCGACGGCATAGTTAACTTTTGGCAGAAGTCAGAAACTTTTTGACTGACTCCAAGTTTTATCATATTTTTGCGCGAGCAAATCTCAACCAAGGATTCAGTTCAATTTGCATACGCACTCTGAGTATTATTTTTATTTACCTGATTCAGCGTTGATTTATGATTTTATCATGAAAAGAACGCAGAGCAAAAGCGAAGCGAGGAGCAAGCGCACAAAACCCAAATTGAAATGCAAACGTGGCCAGTGGGCCACAGCAAGGATAGGATGGACCAGCAGTTGGGCGAGATCCTTGGCGCTTCTGCTTGTGTATGCCGCTGCGTTGGCCATAATTCAAAGCTGAAGCTTTGTTGCTTACCAATTGCCATCGCGTCACGTGTTTTCATTTGGCTTCTGCGCTTTATGCGAAGTGCTTGGAGAAGTTGTCACGTTGCCTTTTGCAGTTAGAGGAAATCGCTGGCAATATCATTGGCTCATAAATAAAATCGGAGCGTAGCTGCTGGTGCTGATGAAGAGATGAATCCCCTACATTGATTCAGATTGTGCCTTGAAGAAAGCTTCCCTTTTTAAACAGGCCAAATTGTTTGCACCAACTGCCAATGCCCTTGGGTGTTGGGTCAGCTGAATGCAGGTCATGAAAGGATAATATTTTGTCAGTGCTGTTGACCAAGGTGTAAGTTAATTAATGTGTACAAAATAAGACAACAATGGCAGATTCCCGCAATTAACGTAATGAACTACTGATGATACTACTTTGTAAAACTTAATTATACATATAGTGCATACGATTAATTCATTTGTATTTTTGTTTATTAATTATACATATTAGAGGTGAGAAACATCAAATGCGCTATCGATAGTTCTCTCAGAATATCAATGATGTTTTAAATTTAGCGGTATTGTTTTTTACGTCACAAAAATTAATCGAATATGCTCTTTAAAGGCAGTAAATATACTTCATTTCTTTGTCTTCGCCTATTTATATATCGAATTAGATATTGGAAGTTATTATTGTATACGCCACGGTTGGCTGTATTGCTCCCTGACGTAGTAAAATTAATAAAATGTACTTAATTAAATATGCCTTGTTGCTGCCTACATGTGTTTGCCTGACAGGCTGCCAGTCAACGCTGCTTTTGGCCACAACGACTCGAGATCAGGGCTCGCCCATGGGCATGTCCTAGCTGATGGCAGCCGTCATGTGGTAGTTTCATTAAAATATGCAAGCAATTTTGCGGTATAAAAACACTCGAAATTATATAAAAGCGAGGATGGAAATTGCACGCATACGTCTACGCCCACATACGAGATGCAGGCGAATTTTTCATAATTGCTACGGTGCAGTGAAATATTTTACAATATTTAACAGGCGCAGCGGCAACAGTCGCTGCAATTGTCAGGCAGGCCAGTCAGGATCGAGGAATAAACAGACAACGACAGGCAGACAACGAACACATTGAAGGCGCATTTATTTGTCACTTATCACACGGTGGCGCCGCTGGGGCTGCTCCTGCTGCCCGATGGCCACTCCATAATTTCCATACGCAAACGACCCGGGCCTGAGCCGTTGAAGAATTTTCCTTGATTGTCTACGACACACGCACACGAACAAGCTTAAACACAAGCAATAACGCTTTAGTCGAGAGTGCTCGACTAGGAGATACCCTGTGTCCCGGGCTGTAATACTATGAAACGGATGCTTAATCCAATCTGGTATAAGTATTGTGTTTATTATTCAACGGCTAGGAAATATTGAGGATTCCGAGATGACATGCAAGAGCTTACTTGCAAAAAGAAAGCCACTTGAAATATATAAAATTTCGAAAAGAACTTGACCTACGCATTGTAAGGACTTTGATATTCACGCACTCTGACAGATGAACAATCTATAATGTCCTTTGTTGGGACAAGAATGTCGCGCAACAATCCCATTATTACACTGAGTTTATTTCGAAAAAATCACACAAAAATCTAATACGAAGTGAAATCGGAGTTATAGTTATCTTAAAATATAGCGCCACAACTCTGAAATCAGACTTCTTGGCAATATGGCCCATAAATATGAGATGGTATGAATGGGCCCATTGAAAATATGGCTGTTACCAAGTGTAGCGAAACGCTGATAAACCTTTTTAAAGCCATTCTTAGGGTACAGGATATAAATATGAGAGCATGTGAGCCTTGCTGCGGTTTGGGACGGACAACGGCAGAAAACTTTTATTAATTACCTGCATGCGGTTGTTGTCGGGCACGGGAGGCGTATGAGTTATATGCGCAAGACACTCGTGTCCAACAATGTTTTCATTTAATTTCATGTTTCAATTTTCAAGCAATTAACGCTTCAAACTCTCCTCCTTGGTACAGCAATCAGCCAAGATGACTGACGGCAGCTGTTGTTAAATACGCAACAACTGGAAAGTGCACAGGCAAATTATTTAAAGAGAAATGCAATGTTTAAATGCCTTAGCGAGAATTTGGGTCTTCTTTATTTCTAATAAATGAAGTGAAAATGTTTTTAGCAAACAAATTTATGAGGCGTGCTATGCCAAAATTATGATAACATTTTGACGTGTATGCAAGGTTCTGTGTGTGTATGTATGTGTATAAAGCAAATATGCGCAATTTCGTGTTTTGGCAGCTGAATAAAATAAAACGGCGAACCAAAAGTGGCGCGTACTCAATTGTAAAATGTTTGCTTGCGGCTGCAGACTCGACAAGGGGGGGAGTAAGCGAGCTACCTTCCTTTCGACCCCTTGGGTGGGTTAGCTTGCGTGCTAACATCAATCACAGAGGCATGGCCAGGGGCCAGGGCACGGGTAACAAGTCAGTTTACACAAGGCGTGAAGTAAGTACGTACTACATACCATCAGTTTTCAAATTCAAACGATGCGCATTGAATGTAGGCATGTGCCAATATGTAACAGTGTAACAGTGTGTGTGTGTGTACAATCATAACTGCAACACAGTGGAAAAATAAATATAGCACCAAGTCGCGATTACTCACACATACACACACACACACTAAAGAGCAGGCACATCACACACCACGCTAATTTCCGTCACGTTGGGCACACAAAGGAGCGGCAGGGCACGTGAGGCAATGGCAACCAAGAATGTGTGTATGCCACTGTGTGTGTGTGTGTGTGCCTGTATTTAAGCGAAAGTCGACTTGAAAACATAAAACTTGCCACATGCCACATTGCAAGGCAGCAGCAGCAGCAAATGTCAGCGAGGCGTGAAAGGCAACAGCAAAAGCAACAACGACAACATCTTGCCCCTCTTCAAACTGTGTTGCATGCGATTGGCTGCTCTGCTGGGGCCTTGAGGCTATGCCCCTCCCCAGTATATCTGAAAATGACTTCATTTAAATGGTGCCCCAGAAACATTGCATAAATGCAACTTCAGATTTTCACAAGTTGCCCTTTCACAGTTTGAATTATTAATTTCGTAATTGCAATAAAACACAACAGTTCAATTGCAAAACAATTTTAACAAGTAAGAACTTTGCAGTCGAACGTATCCGACAGTAAAATACTCTGTTTCAAGTTCCGTATAGTTGGGTTATTTAATACGTGAAGAAGAGAATTCTGCCTGTACAGGTGTGGATGATATAGAAAATTTTTTAAACAGAGTATAAAAATAATTTGCAGAGATCCACTACTAAATTCGTAACTTATTTTTTTCCTGCTGAATTATGAATTATTTTTGTCTTTGCCATTTATAACTTAGTCTGAGATTCGCAAATATATAAGTTAAGAAGTATGTAAAAAATAACAAACAAAAAACAAGAAGCTACATACCCTAGCAGGAATTAATTCTAATACAAAACTTAATTTTTTGCCAGACTATGGGAGCCATGTGGTCCGATTTGAATGAAATTATAGAAATCTATTTGAAGTATATTAAAACTCTACTTAGTTTGGATGAAATACTTGTATAAAGAAAAAGTTTACTATAGCGATATAGTGGTCAGATATATTACAACATACAATAGTTAGTTGGTTTGTTAACAGTTAAAACTGGTAATTATTTTCTCTTTCCATTCCTCTTTTCGTTTTAATCAAAGATATTTAAACCTCCATGTTAAACGTTAATATTTAATTAATATTGCTATACATTTATGGTAACTATAAACAATTTATGTGCATCTAATGTGAAGCAACTTTTAACAGCGAATTCGAATAGTATCATCAAAATTTCTGCACAGTCCAAATATTTTTAATTAAGTTTTGGAATGTTTAAAAGGACAATTAAACGAACTTAGAAAAGCAAGCAAATCATTTTTTTTAGCGTTGAAATCTTTATTGTCTTTGTTTGAGTTCTTTTGAGTGAAACTACCATTTTGCACCATATTGTTTTATTTAATAATACAGCACCCCTCTGTGTCATTTGAATAGAATAGAATATAATAGCATGGAATAGAAAATTAATTTAATAAGGTACATGGATAAGAACTAGAAGAATGAGGTGAGCAACAACAAGGTTTGTTTGAATAAAGTTCCTGACAGAAAAATATGTAATATTTATTGTCAGCAAAACTTACCAGCCTTATATATAGCATTAGAGTCATATTAAAGCTAACAAAGTTGGACTTCAATGGCTGAAACTAAACCACAAGACAAATGAAGTCAAGCGGCACCAAACAGAATTTAACACACATTTTCCAAGACCATGGGCTCGAAGCTTACACAGAGGTGGATGAGGCATGTAAAACAATAAAAGCGAGGCAGTGTTAGGAGCTGGGGGAAGGAGCATGGGTGGGCGGCGGATGAGTTGTTGAAGCAAATAAAAGGGGTGTGGGTAAGTTCCAGTGACTTCTAGCCGCGATTTTCAACTTAATTAATTAAAAGCAAATTAAAAGTTTTAATCTTTGCGCTGCAAATTGTTGCTACAAAAGGATTTTCAGTTGGCTCGAAAACAAGAGCCGCCCGAAAAGGGCTGGGGGAAATGTGTCTAGAACATTTTATGGGTATGAAGAGGGCTCAGCTGATGAACAAAAATAATAAACTGTGGCGAAACATTGAAAACGCTGTTGTTGTTGACGCTGCATGATGTGAAAACAATCTCGTAGATGCCCACAGCAGCAGCAGCAGCAACAACAACAACAAAAGTAATGGAAACAGAAATTTGTTGTCTTCTAAAAGGGTTGGCTTTTGCTAGACTACTTAGTTTTATAAGCTTGTGTAAGCAGATTTTATCTTAATTCAATGCAAAATTAACAAATTTCCCAAAAGCCAAACAGCGGCTGACACAACAAGCCAACTTAATTTGTTAAAATGATTGCCACTTTGATGCGAATAACATCACCTGGAGCATCAAACAGGCATCATGATTTTAAGCTGTATACATACAAAACCAATAAATTACCATGCCTGTGGTGATTCGAATTCTTGTTAGTGTCGTTATCTTAACTGATTCAATTAAGGCTTAAAGAAAACGAATTCTTTCCTCAAAGCCTTTATCTGACAGAATTGATAGCTTAATATGCACTCAAGATTTTCAAAATTGCATTTGTTTGTTTTTGATTATGACAAAACCCAATGAAGCCATTTCCCACACTAAAAACAAAATCATTCGAATTAGACCGAATTGTTTATCAAATCGAGAACACCCTTTGGCAGAGTTATGGTAATCGATGGTCTAATTTTTAAAAGCGCTAGGGAAACTTCCAAAAAATGTAAAGAAATTTAATTAAAATTTGATTTTTTTTTTTCAATTTTTAAGTATATGAAATCAACGCACCCTCGAGCATAATCTGTTTTTAAGCAACGGAGGACAGAAAATGTTCTCTAAAATATAAAACAGAAATTGTTAAGAAAGAAATGTAATTCTTCTTAAACTTCTGTAAGTGTTTTCTTGTTATCTAATCGAATTGCTATAAAAACTATTCCGCCTCAGATATTTTGTTCAGTGTGTGACAACATAACTGTTAAATACGATGGCTCACTACGAGAACATGGTACTTTTATTGATATGCAGCACTTTACACTTTAAATTTGATCTATGGCTACGAAATCAGAGCCAAACCGAATGCACGTAGAATCATGTCTTCAGGCACTCATCTCCTCGAAGCCTGCTAGCATCATTCGCTCGATTTATGGTGCGCTGTCATCGCTGTCGCAGTGTGCAGCATTCATCATGTGGCCGTCAGTTGCATGTCCAAGGCGTCGGATGGTTGTCATAAAGGACGCTCGTCAACAGTTTGGACGCTGGCTGGCAGCTAACGGGCTGTAAAGCGTTTATGGGATGCTTAAGGACCTCGGCACGCCAGGAAACATGCAACGAATATTTCGAAGCGGCTTCTTTTACTAATTACGCGACTTGCGACTCGCAAGTGGAGAAATGGAAATTTATAGGCTATCTTTGCTGTGGGCTGTGGGCTGTGGGCGTGGCCGCCGTCTTATTTTGCATTTACAAATTGAAAATATGCTGGCCAAGAGCCGCTGCCTGCCAAGTGATGTCGACGACAATGGCGCCGCATTTAGTTGCAACATTTTATTGGTCGCTTTTTGGCAGAGTTTGCCAGTTGTTGTTGCTGCGGCGTTGTTGTGGATACTGTCTCGTAAATGTCAGGCCTTGCATTTGCATTTCAATTTCCATTACAATTTACAATTTGGAGCACCAACAACACTGTGACGGCCGCCCACCTAAAGTGGCACGCCCCGGCCCCCCGCCCCGTTGCTGTTTGGCCGCGATTAGCGAGCTATAAATCTACAAATGTTGCTGCATTTTAACAATGTTTTTAGGTTCGCTCTGCCAGCCAATATTCTCCTCGGCTCTTGTTGCAATTGTTGTTGTTGCTTGTGTTGTTAAATGCATGCTACGGCCATAAACCAAATCATTCAACGCAGCCACGCCCCATTGAGAGCCGTAAAACAAACATGAGCGTTCCGATCCGAGATCAAAATATATACTCGTACATATATATACATTCAAAATATGCAACCATTTTGGCAACGTTTGCCAAGCGCTGGCGCATTTGCATTATTTTTAGCCAGATACGCATTTAATTATAATGGATGCATTTGGATTCATAGTAGGATTGATATTACGTTTTGTGTATTCATTCACCCACCCCTGGCGCATTTAATCAATAACTAAACAGCCTGACCAAATTTAAGCCAGCAATATTACGAGTATAGCTTGTATTTTGAGTCCAATTGCTCCAATGTTATCTATATATATAAAAGTGCTCGTGCTGACTGACTGACTGATTGACTGGTTGGCAATCATCGCACAGCCCAAGCCGTAAGAGCTATAATGCTGAAATTTTCACAGTAGGCTCCATCTATGATGAAAGTGCACACTAGGGCAGGATTTTGGAAAATTCCACCCAGAAGCGTGGAAAATCGCGGAAAGCTGTTGTACGAAACTATTTCGTTTACCACCCAAGCGGCTTCAAACTCATTTCCAAAGATAGACACAAAAATTCATTAGACACATATGTCACCGATTTTGGAAAATGCACCCCCATGGGCGGAAAATGGGGGTCTCAAGGTTGAATGGGCGAATGTCTAATCCTAGTCCGATCGCCTTCAAATTAATTATCATAATATTTTGGAAATCTACCCCAGGAAAACTGTAGCATGAAACTTTTTTGATAATCGCCTGATTGAATTCAAACCAATTTTTAAACTTTTCTGTTAATCATTTAATTATTTTGAAACAAAGCACCTCACATTAAATAATTCGACACATGTGCCACCGGTTTTGAAAAATGCACGCCCACGGTCGTGAAAGGGGTGAAGTCTGGAATTCAGCATTTTCGTTTTTCATGCGAATGGCTTCATACTAATTTCCAAATATCAATCCAAAAACCTTTTCATAGCCCTACACAAAAAACATTAGTCACGTGTCTCAACTATTTAGTTTCATACCCCCATGGAAGGGATAGCAGTGATACGCTATTTTTGTGAATTTCATACGGTTGGCGAAAGTAGTCAAATTAAAAACAAGTAAGAATGCTACAGTCGAGTATACCCGACTACAAAACTCCCTGTACCCAGGTCGAAAATTTCCGATCGCATATTTGTACACTTACTTACACATACACACACACATACACAAAGGCGCACTCACACAAGCGACGGCATTTTAAGTGGTGGCTGTGCTGCTTCTTCCCCCCCGCGCTGCAGTACTGAATCATGTTTGTTGAATAACTTCCGTGTTTATCATCCGATCGACTTGAAATTGGGACAGTATTTCTTATTTCTCAGCTCCCATAAGGATATTCGTCCTTTGGGTTATATATCCGGATTTGACAGGTTAAGTCCTATCTTTTTGCCAAAGGACATCAAAATCGTCCTTGAAATGACCGAGTTACAGGAGATTTTGTGACTTTCGATCTTTTTTTCTGACCTACCCCCTTGCAAAATAATGAAGTGTTTTTTTCGGTGAAATCGTGAAAATCCTTGAATGCCAATCGAGAAAGTCAGTATGGCAGATCCAGGGCTTTTTGAGATTGGTGGCTAGTTTTCTATATTATGGAGTAATAAATCTGGTCTTAAATCTTTATTTGATTATTTAATTGTATTAATTTTATTATTTTTTTTTTTAAATATGCATATTTATTAACTTGTGAACTACTGCCTTTTTGGCAGCTTAATTTAGTTGTATATTTAATTATATGAGTATTATAATATTACTTATTTGTATACTCTGTTCCCAAAGAAATGTAGTGGCGGCGTGGGAAGGAATCTTAGTACTTATAGATATACTAAATTTTGTTGCTCAAAAATAACCTGAGACAAAAACATATGTTTATACGGACGATCGGGATTTATTTCTTTTAATTTTGTTTAGCTCAGTATTCAGTTAACGATGTCACCAAGTTTCTCATATAATATTATTTGGTTATATTGTACTCACATATACCTACTGACTGGGAAACGAATCTTCCAAGCAAGGCTGTGGATCCTACTTTGGAAAATTTACTATTTAAAAATCCAAACAAATTTGACATGCAATTTATTAGAAAAATTAAATAAATAGATAAATTAAATAAATAGAGGTTAAGGCATCCGCCTTACAGACAGGAGCACTCGGGTTCGAATCTAGCCGACTACTACTCATATACGGACAAGTTTGGACAAAAATTTCTAACAATAAAGGTCACTGATGAGGATGCTTGGCAGCATCCGAAATAGCGCTATATGACCAGCCAATACTTTTCATATCTACCTTTCTATATTCACCCTGAATTGTTGACGTCGAGCCTGTTAAATATTTCATTTACAAAATTACACGTCGCTAAAACACACATTGCTTCAAAAATGTTGTAAAATAACGTGGAAATAATGAACCTTTTTTAGTTTATTGTATTTATTTGGCAGGAAATCAGGAAACTCTTGCAGAGTTGTATACCAGTTCTATGTGAGTAATCCATTACAAATAGTTTTCAAGGAGTTTAAGTGCCAAATTGCAGATCGATTGTGTGTGGGGATTCTTGCATCAGCGTGTCACCTAATGCATTCCGTTCAGTTAGCAGGTTCTCAAAGGCACAACCCTGGACTAGAGTTTTGCGCTTTGTCAGCAAAGTTTACAGAATTCACAGCGTGTCTGGAGAACTGAAGTTGTATGAAATTCTCGTGGCACTTGTTCTTTAATCCCAGTGTGCAGTGTCAACACACGGCAACATTCTGCCCTTTCATTTTGCGTTACGCATACGTCGTGTGTGCCAGCCCTGCTGTTCGTTCAGTAATATGCGTACGTGGAAAACTTTAAGCATCAGCGATGAGAATGACTGCACAATTATGGGTGGTGGAATAAGAAGGATGGGAAATGGCAAAGTGCCTGGTTCTCGCCTGCAACCAATGGATCGTAAATTTAACGGACAGGTACGCGATAGCAGGCGGGTTGTTGTTAGTGCTCCTGCGGTGTCTGTAACTGATGCGCGTGCAGCTTGGGCTGCACTCTATGCGGCTTTGCGTCTGCTGAATCTAGAGCAGCAGCAGCAGCAGCGGCAGCTAATTAAGACAAACTAACGTGCTGTGCGTGTGTGGCTCTGTTCTGGCCTTGTTTGCTCTGGGGTCCTTCAGTGTCCTTGGGCGCTGCGTGTGGCAACGCTGCTCAAGGGTGACCCCACGCCCCCTCGGTGTGCGAGTGTTTTGATATAGGGCTTTGTTACAATCACAATGTGTTTACATGGAGCGCAACAGCAAACGCCGTGTGTGAGACCCCTGCGTCAAGTGCACTTAATTTGTTTGCTTAATTTACAAAACATGATACGACGATGGCGGTGGCAACATTGGCAACGCTCCTCAGTGCCTGTGCCAATGCCAGCAGCTGACTAGGCAACGGCTTGGCTCGTTCGTGTTAAGACTGTATCCTGCGTGTTTGTTTAGCACTTGCCGCTTGCGTCAGCAGATGCCAATGCATGTAGCAGCAACTGTTGGCCATGACAACATGGCCATCTCCACCTTCGGGAAGTATCGTATTCAGTTGTGTGTTTGCAGCAAGCTTACTGCCTAAATAATATGCAGACATTTATGGTTTTAATACCCAGCACCGAAATGGCAGCATGTTTGGCCTGACCTTGCTGGGGGGCCCAACAAATTATTGTTTGCTAATTGAGCAACTCAGTAAATTCACCAGTATTGCGGTAAGTTCTACATTAGCTCTTAAAATGTTATTGTTGAAGACTGAAGAGACCATTCGAAAACTAAACAGATGTTAAGCATTTCTAATACTCATACGTAATTCCCATAAGTTCACATAATATCATTTTCAGTGCTTATCGATACTGTAAAATGCAAATTTAAATCGAGATTGTCAATAATTTCCAAGTAGACGCACAAACCTTAAAGTACTCATATTTTATTCAGTTGTTTATATCAATTTAATAGATTAGACCTTAAGACCGCCCTACAAAATAAAAACTCATTGTCTATATTCTTTATTTCATCATATTTCTTTATTTCATCATATAATCTAGCCATTATCGTTTATACTTTTGATCTAAGTTTCTTACGCATTGGCGTGTTTTTTTTTCTTCCGTTCTCATTTGTGGCGTGCTTTGATTTGATTTTTATTTGGCTTTTCTTACCTCTCATAAATTATTTATAATTATGCATAGTAATATATATATTTTGGTTTTACGTTTTTGACCATTTCAATGTTTTTGTTTGTTTTCGTTATCGTTTTCCGTTACGTTTCAATATTTGTTTTATTTTTCCTGTAGTTAAGTTTGATTTTACATTTTATTATTAGTTTTAGTTTTGTTTGTTAGACGATGCGTTTGTTTTTGACATTTGATTTATCGTTTGATTTACAACTGGCTTAGCATGCTTTTGATTCATTTCTTATAGTTTTTTTTATATTTAATAATGTCCCTATATCTATACGAGGCTTATGCGTAGCTATGTTCAAAGTTACAATAATGTTTACTGAACTTCAGGATGTGTCACTAAATTCATCAATTTTCTGTTTATAAATAGAATTTTTGCATTGCGCATAAACCTCTTTAATTAATCCTATTTATAGTTCTCCTCTGTTTTTAATTTTTTTAGTATTCAACTAACATTTACTCACTAAATTCTTTTACTTTGACAGTTATTTTAAACATGTTTTATATAAATATAATTTAGCCTAAAAAATGTTTATCTTATGCAGCTAACAAAAAGATTTCACAACAAAAAATTGCAAAAAACACCGCAAATAAACCACAATGTAAACAGTTTCAATTCAATTAAAATAACTTTACCCACATAAATATATTCATTGGCTTTTTTCATACTTATCATTGATTTTTTAATTATGTCATAATTGGGGCTTCATTCCAACTTTAATTAATATTTGTTTTTATTCATATTTTACGCGCCATACATTATTGCACGCATTTATTGTTGTTGACTTCATCTGTTTATGTTTTTGCTTTGCTCTGTTTTTTTTTTTTTTTTGGTTTTATTTGGTTTTGTTTTTTTACAAATATTATTTACATAGCTTACGAGTCTAGGCTGCGGCTGTTGTTGGAGGGTAGGGTGTACTTAACGTATAATTATTTTTGACTTACATTATTAATTGTTTTTATGTAAATTAGTTTGCAATTTGTTTATGCAAGTGCATGTGTTCGTGTTATTTAGTTTATTGATTTTAATGCTGTGTATTTGAATTTTTCTTGCAGATTTAGACATAATACCACGCCCAGAACCGGCCTTTACATCTGTCATGGCCATAGAGTATTTGTTTTTAATTATTTATTTAAACATATTTTTGTAGTTGCTGCCTGGTTTTTGTGTGTATGTTGAGCGCAATAATTATACCGCCTGCATTTTGTAATCACTTTATGTTTTATTTGTTGCTACGACAAATCTAGATCAGATTTCATTCATTTGAAATTGTAATTTGCTTTAAAAATAATTCTGTCTTAATCATAATCTGAATTCTTAGTTGCGACAGCGTGAAATATATTAATTTTAAATACACGACCGTGGCCTCATTAATTTTTAAGCGTACAATAACAACATAAATAGAAAGGGTTACCAACAAGGACATTCTGCTTCGCGTTCACAACGCAAGCACGCCAGCGTTTTGAAAACAATTTTTTTTTTTTGGCTTTTTTTTTTTATTTTCTCCTGTTATGTTTTGCAATTTGCTTTTTTATAATTTGCACGCTGCACATTTGTTCATTGTTTGCATTTGTTGTTTTTTAATTACACTTAACGGGTTGCCCGCTCCAAGCCTGTGTATATTGTTGTTGCTGCTGTTGTTGTGTCTGCTCGACTAGTTGCTTATGTGGCGCGTCCAGGGTGTCCTGGTCACAGCTGAGCCGCTGCAAGGGTTGCCAATGCCAGAGTCAGCACGCCGACAGCACTGCAGCTGCACTGCGCAGCGCCGGTGAGCGCAGAGTTGTCCGGATCGCCATTTGGATAGCGCTTGGAGCCTTCAAGGCCCAGTAAATTGGGTGAAATGGTTGTGGGCGGCGCAGTGCTCAGCCCAATGCGCTGTTGAACGTTCTTGTGGAACACATGGAGTATGGAGACCTCGCAGAGTAGCAAGATACTGGTCTGATACTTGGGCATGGCCTGGAAGAATCCCTGCAGCACCTGACTGTGCGGATAGATCTCTAGCGAGGAGTAGGTGGTGGAGCCCTCAAATGCGTCCTGGGTAATGCGTTGCAGCGGCGTTTTGTATACCTGTCACGGCAGTAATGAGCACCTGGCGATCGAAAACCTTATTTGTTACCTACCTTGCGTCCGTTGATGTACCAAGTTATGTTCGCCGGTGGATACGATGGCCCCACAGTGCATACAGCCTTGAAATTGTCATTAACGCCAATCACTTTCTTGTCCACCTGCATGGCCGGATCGTCCTTGGGCAGCTCAATCACCTGCATGTGCGACGAGCGTATGTCTGTATGAAACAGCGGTGCATCCTCTGAGACCTCGCACTGGTAGCTGCCAGTCAGGTCCCGAGTTACTCCTTTCACTGTAACCGACGTTGCATCCGAGTTGGTTAGCTGCAAAATACAAAAATTGCTTTAATTAAAAATCGAAGTTACGTTTTCGATTGAAATTCAATTGGAATTGAGGGCATGGCCATTTTCTTTACACATTAACGAGCTCAATTATGACAGGGACTCGTTGCAAAAGCCCTACCTAGTCCGATCAACACACGTTTACAAGCTGGTCGCGTTGCAATTATATTTTAATTGTAAATATCTTAAATGTAGCTGCACTGCAATGTTACTTTTGCAGGACAGATTCGGCTAACATGCACATTTCTGTATTACATATTAAACTAAATGTTTTTGTCAAGTATGTCTGCTATTTATTTCAATAAAGATGCTTTGTATGGAAGGTTATGCACACTTCAGTGCAGTATTTAAATTGTTGCATTCATATTCGGTTTTGTGTTTGCTGTTTTGCATTTGGGCTAGTAATTGGCAGCAAACGTTGGGCCACTTGGCAAACTCGAGCGCAGTGTGCTGCTCAAAATCCACTTCAACAGACCACGGTCAACATCAGCCGCGATTAACGTACGAGCATGTGTGGATCCGAGGACCTTGCATTTAAGTGCAGACAACCCTTTTACACTGTGCATATGCCAGCCACCCAATGCCGCTATAGATGTAGATGCTTTGTTCATTTGCATCCATACTAATCCGCAGTGTTGTTGGCGTGCTCTGTTATTGGTACTGCCAGTTGCCAATTTCGAGTTGCCAGTTGCCAGTTGCCAGTTACCAGCTACCCATTGCCGGCTGTACAGCCAGGCAGCTTTCCATTGTGTTATGCCCCGGGCGCCCAACTGCTTTTTACGATTGTTTCAACACTTTAGCGCATTGCACTGCTGGCTTTCTATTTAGTTGCCGTTGCTGTTGCTGTTGCTGTTGCTGTTGCTGTTGCTGTTGCCCGGCCATGTGTTGTTTTCTTTTTTCCAGTATTGTTAGTTCATTCGCAGATAAAACTGTCGATAAGGGTTCCACTGCCATGAAAGCAGGAGCCACAGCTGGTTTGGCGCTCGCGGCTGCTATTTGGCATATTGGGATTAGCTTCTGGCTCGTGGCTTTCGGTTCTGCAGTCTGGGCTCAGGGATCTGGATTCAGAATTCTGTATTCTGGGTACTGGGTAATGGGGTGGCTCTCCCTTGCGGGTTGTGGTTTTAGTGGCTTCTGGATTTGTCGGCGTTGATCTCGTTACGCAATCGTAAAATGAAAACAAATGTGAAACGTATTGATAACGTTTTCTATATGCATGTGTGTGTGTGTGTGTGTGTGTGTGTGTGTGTGCGGTGTCTGTTTGTGCGTATGCGAATATGTATGTGTGAGCCATGAATATATGCATGTGCGATATGCCACAGAATGCAGCTTAGTTACATTGCATGCGAGCACACGAGCTGTGGATGCAACAAATTAGTTGAGCTGCAACTTAGTCAGAGAGAGAGAGAGAGAGAGTGGAAGAGTAAGCTGGATGGAGCAGTGATTATAATATTGTATACACGGGCTTAACCCCTTTGATTAATCACAAATTATTAACACAGTTAATTGTGCAACTGGCATGTATAAAAATAATATTCAATTTGTATACGTAATTGTAAAATCAAACTAAAACCATATTTCAAGCGTCATGTTGCCTGTAGATTATTAATTCATAGAGAACATATATCCTTTGACCAACATTCACATTCAATTAACATATATTAGGTAACTTGAAAATATCTGTTAAATGCACATTAGTGCTGTTTATTTGAATTATATTTTAAAATACAGCTGAGTGGAAGCTACCACAGTGCTACCACAGTGGACACTGTTTGTGTACTCAAACCCATCGCGGACTTAAATGACGTTAATTATGTAATCAAATAAAAGTATAAATAAAATGTTATCCCTTGGCTTTTATTTATTTAACTGTTTGTTGTTGTTGATGTTGTTGACGTTGTTGTTCGCTGTGGCTTGTTGGGCTGATGGTTTGCTCTCCCTCTTGTTGTCATATTTATTTAATTGCATGCGACTTTGTTTGTGCCGTGCTCGTCGGCTGGCGGAAACGGAAGTGGCAGCGCCAGGAAGCGCGCCAAACAAACGCAAATGTCTGCCATTTTGAGGAATTATATGCCCGGTCGAATCACAGTCACACACACACGCACACACACACCCGTACACACACTCGTACTCCTATTATTTACTCATATGAAAATGTTACGGTAGTGTTGTAGCTGCTCCGCCGTAGGCAACTAAAAAAACCGCAACTAAACTCGACTCAACTCAACTCAACTCAACTCAAGTTGCTTTTGTCGTGAAAAGTTTTTGTCGCTGCGCTTTTTATCCTGTTTTATTTATTTGTTGGCTTTTAATTTCTATTTATATTTTATATTGCCTTACTTGCCGCAGCTGCAACTATGTGGCATATAAAATTATGCTACTAAGGCGCAATTTTGCATGACAAGCACACACACACACACACACACATGCGCATGTGCCTGTGTGTGTAAGCGAGTGCGAGAGTAAAGTATTGTTTCAATAATTCTGGCTTTATGAAATAATAACTTTACTGCAAAACCGCTTCGCCGGCTGAGCAGCCAGCGTCGAGTTGTAAGAATACAATGAATTTCATTGCAGTGCCCTCCACCACCTTACACACCCTACCGTCCCCTCGCTCGGCCCAGACTCGCACACTTCTGCTGCAGCTGGAGCCGCGCTTTTCGTTGCTGTTGTTGGCTCCTCGCTGAGTTTCCGCTGTTTGTTGTGCAGCAATTTTAATTTTGCCAACGCTGTCGCATGCACCACACACAAGCCGACACAAGCACACACACACAGACACACACATACATATAGTTTTGAGTGCATGTGTGTGTGTGTGCCTCAGCTGCAGCCTCGTTTGCATGCAACACTTTATGAATTATTGCTGTATCAACTCAAGTCGCGGTAGCCAGCCAGCCACACACTCCGCACACGCACACATATAATATACACACACACAGACACTAGCACACACACACACGCACACATGGGCACATATTATGTCATTCCGAATTTCCGTTGCCTCGAGCTTTGTTGGAACTAACAGTGCTGGCGTTGGCGGCTCATTCCCGCTTTCATTCCCCCCAAACATTGCTATTCCCGTAACCGAAACCGTTCCCGCTCCCATTCCCGTGCGCCACCCCCGCTGCCCGCTGGCATTTCAGAACTTCGACTGCCTAACGCTCTGAGCGCAGCACGCAGAGCGCTTGGCAAAAACCGACCACAAATTTAGTGAATGAGATGTTTCCGGTGCGGTTGTTCTTCTTTCCCCCTCTCATGTTGTTGCTGTTGCCCATTGCCATTTGTTGTTGAATTCGTTATTGTTGTTGGTGTTGTTGTTGTTGTTGTTGTTGTTGTCACTGCTGTGAACAATTTTTGGTGTTTGGAAAATGCATGGCTTTTTATTGTGCTCATTGTTGGCGATGGCGGCACACGCCATGTGAATGCCATGCCAGAGAATTGTCCCGGGATATGGACAGACGGACCTACAGCTAGTTACGAGTATCCTCACGGTCTGTGCCTTTCTCGAATGCATTTCGCATTTCGCATTTCACATTTTCATTTTTATTTATTATGTTTATTTGCTGCCATTTGTCAAACACTTTCGCCAAGGCCAGCAGACAGCAGCAGCCACAACAACAAGCTTAACTGCAACAAGAAGAATGTGGCATGCAACTAAGTACTATCTCCCGATAATGGTAATTGAACTTGGCAGCCGGCAGTCATATACTCGTACGAGTATAACACAGAGCTTACTACAATAATTCACTAAAGTGCACTTAGGACAAGCAACTCTCTAATCAAAGGTCAACAAAATCATGAAATATTGTTAGTTTTGGGCATACATAACTCAAATGAACATTTCGTAACTGAATAAAATGCGTTAAGTGTGAATATTTGATTCAAAATTGACATATAATGGCCTAAAATGTGAATCAATATTTTAAATTTATTATTTCTATGTATATATTTAAATATCATCATGTATTCTAATTTTGTGAATAAATTTGTATCGCATTACGGAAGGCGTTTTCGACCCATTAATTATATCTATTCTTGATCAGCATTACTGTCTGTTAAATCTATGTTCATTTGAAACACTTCTTATGATTTGTTTGAATTTTTAAGAAAACTTCAATAGCTCTTTACAAAGTGACAGTTTTTGCTAAAAACAGAATCTTTATTCTATGCAGGGTATCTGTTAATCAGTCTAATTAGCGTATTTACTCATCCGCACGCGAAGCTGAGATTTTTATTCAGGTTTCTCTTTAGTAGTAAGTAATATTTAAAATGTTTTAATGGGCTGCATTGCTAATCGACTAATATTATGAAAAATTAATCGAGCTTTCTTCGTTCACTCGGTGTGCTCTTTATGAGAGCTTTAGCTTGGCCATTAAAAAGCAGCCATTGCACATTAAAGCCTTTAAATTAATTGAAATTTTTTATAATCTGATAAAGAGTGAGTTCACAAAAATGTATCACTCCCCGCCCAGTGCTCAATTAAACTTTCGCGACTTACAAGGCCAACGACGACAAAGTCTGCCCGCTCAGTGTGCATCTAATTAACAACAGTCAAAACTGTGCGCCTGCCCATTAGGACCCTCTTCCCTGAAAATGAACCAAAGTGATTCAGCCTGGTCCTTCCAGGCCCAAAGTTTTTGGCCACTTCTGTTGCCGGCTTCGGCTACTTCTTGCAAGCGGCGAGTGCATTAATTTTAAGCGCACATTGCTGTGCATAAATGCGAAGCGGAGGCGTGTCGGGTTATTAACAATGTTAAAAGCAAATGGCAGCAACAACAATGCCAGGACACTACAGCAAAGGACACTTGGTGTGTGACTGCCGCCGCCATTACCGCAAACTTAATGCGGAATAATTCCTTCCGTGTTGACAGTGTGCAAAAACTTTTCGGGGCACAAATTTCTGGGCAGGCCGACGACAAGGACGAGAACGGGAGAAGGGAATGGGTTCGAGGACGAAGTCCAGGCCCACGCCATTTGTTGGATGCTCGCTTCGGATTTTTTATTGTTGCGGACAATGAATAAGCCGCAAAACTTTTGAGCACTTGGCATATCCTATTCCTGTAACTGGTCCTGATGCCGCAGCCCCAGCCCCAGACCCAGCCCCACCCAACCATAGCCTTGCTGTCTCGCTGGACTGACGCAGCGGGCGGCCCTGGTAATTGTGTGTTTTAATTGAAGATTGCCAACGTGGCTTGCGCTGACTCTAAATTAAAAATTTAATTACATTTAACATGATGATTATTATTATTCTTTGTCTAACGACAGCGCAGCTATGGCTGTTGTTGCTTTTGTTGTTGTTTCTGTCACAAGTGACATGTGCCATGTGCAGCTAGGTGAGAGTCAGCGGTAGACGGAGGGGGCGGCGTAGAGGGCTGGTTAGGTATTCTATGTTGAATGACTTTTGAAGTTTGTTGACGCGACGCGGGGGCTGCAATCGTTCGTCTCCTTGTTCCGTGTCCCCTGCCTTAATATGCATACATTTACATTCCAATAACGCTCAAGTGGACGACAGGAGTGCACTCGGTCGGTCGGCTGGTCGTGCCACGCCCACGTCAGCGCCCACAAGTGCATCGCATGTCAGCCACAGAGCAAAACCAGAGGCAGCTGCCATTCAAGTGCTGTCCCGCCAGCGAGTACGAGTGCGAGTATGAATGCCCCGCCCAACCCTTTATGCAGTATGCACACACTCACATATACTCAGCCCCACACACGCACACACATTTTTGCATGTGCATAATCATAATGGCCGCCCACAGGCTGAACTTTTCTCATTAAGCGTATTTAGCTGCTTGAAATGATTTAGGAAAACTAAAACAAGTCAAGTTATAATGTTTTAATCTCAATTACGGCACTTGCCACAATTTCGCCTACTCATCAAGTCATCTTAACCACCTAAGAGTACGTCTTTCCCCTTCCTTTCCGGACAGTGGCACTGAATTTCGTGTTTGCCTGGGCATAACTTAAAAATTCCATTTCAATTTGCATCTGTGGTCTGACTGGCCTTTGAGTTTTGCCTTCGTTAGCAGCTGCTATCAATGTAAATTAGAGAACGAGGCGCTTCATTTCGATTCGTTGCCCTGGGGCGTGCAAAGTTTTTTTTTATTTTCATTTATTTTCTTCTTTCTCAAAAGCCAGCACAACTGCGAATAACCTTCAAACTTAATTGCAAAGCGTACGGTTGCTAAATCATTTGCATTAACCAATGGACCCACATTTCAGTTTTTTTTTCCCCCCGCCTTCGTTTGAGACTCCGCCTCTTTGTCAGTGCTTTTCACCTTTTGCGGTTCATAGCTCATTGCATCCCAAGTAGTTTGCTTGTTTCAGCAGCAATACAGAGAGCATGTTGAGTAGTGAATTTGCTTAAATTAAAATTTAGTATATATGTATATAACCACTTCTGCCGCCAGCGCTCATAAGTAGGCAACACAATTTGCGCACTAACTCCAATGCCAGTGGTGGTTTTCTGAATAGTTTCCAATTCGCTGACTATTTGAGCCATGAAATAAAAACGAAATACAACATGAAATATATAATTATTATGCAATGTTAACTGCCAAATTTCGCCCCACCACCCCCAAGTTACAGCTCACCCCACGCAACTGTAATCGAAATATTTAATTAGTGCGAAAATGCTTTTGAATGCCAATTAGTGGCAAATTAACATTTGAGAAGTGCTTCTCGTATTCGTCGGGATTCTCCCTTTTTAATTCCGTCTTTTCGTCCACCGCATGGAGTGCAAATTAAAGACACAATCAGAGCAAATTAATCAAGTCCGATTGCTACTCCCGCTGATTGATGTGGCCTGTCCCTTGCTCTCGTTGCACAGTGTCGGTGACGGTGACGGGGACGGGGTTGGGGGCTGAGAGGGATGCAGATGTAGCAACAGTGATAGAGAGATAGAGAGGGATGGAATATGGTGAACTGGTGGCAAGTTATTTTTATAAGCGCACGTTTTGCTTTGTTTTGCTTATATAATACAAACATTGCTCCATCATTCGCCAATGGCCCCTCTTTATGCCATTATTTATTATTATTTAAGGTCCCCCTTTTGCGAATTTGAAAAATGTTGCATGGAGTGTTGGTAAATGAGTTTGGAAATTTTATGTGCGGGCGAATGAGTTTTCAATTTATATTTCGTGTACCAAAAAGAAATAAAATGGTTGTTCATGGCAAATTCAATTTTATTTATTTATGATTGTACGACAAGCGGTATTATTTCATCGCTTGCAACATTTGGTAGAGTACTCCCAGGTATGCGTATTCTGCTAATGGAGTAGTCATGCACTTGAACATAAACAAATTGTAATCAAGAACAGCGAATCCAACCTTAACAGAAGTATTGAATATCGACATAGTTTTCAAATAATATATTTTTTTCTATATTTATTCGAGAGGCAAAATTATAAAATAAATTATAAGTATAAAACATATTTAAATAAAGAAAAATGTTTTGTGACACTACATTCCTCTTTCAGTTTAGTCAGAATCAGACAGTTTTTTTTTTCTTAACCATAACTGACCCAACATGGCTGGCGATTTGCAAAATGTTTTTGGTCGATTCGCATTTCCAAATGCGGTCCGACAAATATTTTCGCTATGCGCGTTGCACACTCAACCCAAAATTTATTGCGTACTTTGCGGCTGTGTTTTTTATTAATGAGCGCAGCAGAAGGATCCAGAGAATGCTCTCCGTTGTTCGCGACCACTCGACTGTGGGATACCAACTTTAGGAATTACTACCCTACGCATGTGTGTCCGTATGTTAATGGGTTTGTGAAGTACCCAAAAAAAAAAGACAAGCTACTGGATTTTAAACTGAAAGGGCTATCTGGAATTGTTGAAATGCTCCCTACTGTTATCAAATTTGTACATACTAACACTTAAGTGCAGCATACGACCCCACATATTCTGGATACAGGGTATAAATGCAAACACGAATACGAAACGTATTCAACGTTAGGTGGCGCTGTTTCAGTTCCTTCCAGCCGCGCCATAAACTATTTTGCACATTGCGCAATATTTCAGTTAGTTGTAGTCGCACTTTTCAAATTGTGCAGAACTCAAACACATACACACACATATACACATACAAAAAACTCGACACTGCCAAAAATTGTAAATAAAAATTGCGCATAAATGTTAGTTAGAGGGAGATAGATGGAAAGACAGAGACAACGTGGCGTTTGCATTCGTCCTGCAGCTGTGGAAGCGTATAGTTGTTATTGTTCGTGTTGTTATTGCCACGGGCTGCATTTGGCGCCGCTGTCGCCATTGTCCCCATTTAAATAAATATTTGCACAATATTTGAATGTTTTTGCATTTCCATTTGTTAAAATGGAAACTTTGCTCGAGCTAAACACATGAAAGAACCTTTTTGTCTGATTTGTTCATTTAATTGACTAACAACAAGAACAACTAAAGTGGCTAGTATATTCGATACAATTGCCACTTAGTCGCCTGGCTGCGAGCATATTTGGATGGATCTGGCTGTAAACTGGCTGATCCAATGCTTAATTTCACTTACATCAACATTAATGCCCGCAACGGGAAAGACAAATGTGGGTGTCGCCTCTCGTGGCACGTAGCGATAGAACTCCTCCTGGCCAAAGTACCAGCGTACCGAATATAGTGCAGCCTGTAAAGGAGAAGACGCGTTAATGAAAAGTGTGAATGGATAGCCGCCGACGGAGGAAAGAAACGTCAACGACAACGACAACGAAGACAAAGTGCTAGTAATTATAATAATTAAGCAAGCCGTCGCCGTTGACAATGTCGTCCCGTTCCCGTTCCCGTTACCGTTCTCGTTCCTATTTCCTATTTCTTATTTCCTTTTCCACTCCCACTCCCCAAGGAAGTCTCACTTACCTTCTCCAAATCATATTGACAAGACAATGTCGCTGCATTGCCCATGATGACGGCTTCCGGCACAAATATCTTAAGATCCTTTAGTCCGTGAGCTATGCAAGTGCAAATAAAGACATTGAAAGACACACATTAAAGCTGGAAGATTAAGCCGATTATTCAACTCCCATTCCCATTGTCTGCTCCCCATTTCGCTTAATGAGCTGCAGTCCATTGAAGGGCCTACGGCTACTGGCATACGTTGGACTCGTAGCCAGCAATTTGAACTCGATTATGGCCATTCGCAAAAACTTAATTACATATGTACATATACGAGTCTGTACATTTAAGGATCGGGCGCGTGCAGTTGGAATTGTTGGTGTCTGGACTCGGATCCGTTTGCATGTTAATTTATAACAATGCAATGGGCATCGGCGATGCCGTTCGCAATGCATCCCCATATATCGAGTTCTGCTTGAATTTAATGTAATTTATTGTCCTTTATTTCGCATTTATCTGCAGTTTTATCTTTATTATATTCTGTCGCTTTAATTGAAAAATGTGGCACGTGCTTTTTCTTAAATAATTAAAGGCACACAAAAGTGCATTCCACGGTGTATAAGCGATGTATCATAATAGGCAATACTGGTTGCAATTTAAATTTAAATTGCCAATATGCAATATAGAATGCATAAATGCCAACTGTCAATCAAGCTAAATGGTAGTAGGTGAAAGGAGTTGAACAATAAGATGCACAAATGACAGAAGATGGATAGATTCTATCTGGACACTCAATTGCCACAGTTCTCAAATGTGTTGCATTAATCGTTCTCGTAATTACGATGGTTTATAACTGCTTGGCAGTAGTAAAATTATATTATCAATGAACTTCGGCGCAGAGCAAACAGTTCGCATACAAGCTCAATTGCCAGAACGTCATGTGGTATGCCAAATTATGGCTACTTTAATTGAACAGACCGACATTAATCAAATATATTGGCTTTCAGAAGCGAGTACTGGTCAATTTTGCGAAATATTTTAAAAACTGACTGCTTAAGTTGAGTATGTGTGGGTGTGTGTGTGTGAATATATGTAATATTAACAGTCATTTCGCAAATTAAACAATCAATTTTAACCACATTTGTGCACGCAGTTGGCATAATAAATACATTGACATCGGCGGACGGGGACAGTGGGACAAATAGACTGACAGATGGACAAATATGCAAACACCGTGCGAACACTGTGCGACAGTTATATAAGCTACAATTACTTATGTATGTACACATACTTACCGCTGGGTAATAAATCCGAGATTATAATGCAGCTCAGTGCAAGCATATTGAAAAGTACATGCATGCCTGGTAAGCCCTGCTTTGACCTCCAAATGCACACTCGTCTTCCTGCACCTCCTCCGCCTCCGCCTCCTCCTCCACCAGCTTGACTAACCATTTTTATTGTTGGCTGCTGCTGCAAAGAGTATTAGAGTAAGACGTATGTGTGAGCATAAGTTGCGCAGCAGGATGTAATCATATTTGTGATGTAACTCTCATGCTTATTGATAACTGGCCGGGCTAGTTGTTAAAGCTGCCGCTATAGTAATTTAAAATGTATTTTTGCTGCCGCTCCTGCTTCTGCTTCTGCTGTGCAACGCCCATCCTTTGTCAGTGTATAACAACTTTGTATGCTTTTAAATGACACGCGTGCGCAAGTTTCTGCAGCTTGACGTGCTTAAAAACTTTGCAACAAGACAAAAACCTTAACTAAGCAAAAGCAGCAGCACACACATACTAGTACACTAACCATACACATACACACACACATAACAAGCGAGTGTTGTTTGAGTGTGTGCCAAATGGCATTACCCATACGCAGCGTGCGCCCTAGCAGCTGCAGCGGAAGCTCGATATTCAGTGTGATTGACAACGAGCACTGAGGGATGTGTGGCATGTGAAATAGATTGAATGTGTGTGTGAATGTCAGGCGAAGAGACAGTAGGATTGACAGACAGACAGACAAGTAGACAGACAGGCAGACAGACAGACAGACAGACAGGCAGACAGATACCATATGGGCAGAAAACTTGACCACAAGACTAAAAACAATTGTCAGCTGCTGGTTGCAGTTGTAACTTTGCTGACGACATGTCTTGTGTTTCTGCTGCAGTTGCTGCTGTTCTCTTGTATCAATTAGACCACAAATAAGAGCAACAACAACAGCTAAAGCAACAGTGTTGTGTTGTCCTAGCCACAAAAACAAAAGCTAATGGTCAAAAGTTACAAATGTGGCACATTGCCAGCAACCACTACAAATTTTTGATAATGATATCAACGCATTAACTCAAGGCAACTTAAGGGCTTAAGTATGACCCAGGGCTTACTGTTATTTAGCTTTTTCAATTCAAAGCCAGCGTTCTCTAAGCAGCACATAAACATGAAGCTGCAGAGCACAGCTTAAAACCATTTCTGAAAAACACAAACAGACATTTGCACACAGAAATTGGAATGCGTAAAGTGCCATTAGACTGGCTCCGGCTCGGGTCGTTGGCCAGGCCAGTCCAGGGCAGGCCAACTCTCCAATCATTTTGTGCTTTTAAGCGAAAGACTCGAAAGTTATTGTCCCTTTGACGCAAAAGCCGAAACCAAAAACAATAACAACAACAATACCATTAACTCAAATAACTGAACTGCCAGCTATGCATTTTGCAAGTCCATCGAGCTGCCTGGGACCGAGAGTCCTTTCAGCTTGAACCATTACGACTACGACCATATCGTTTTGCAAATTGTCCAGCAGATTGAGACACACACATCCTTCGTTCGATTTGTTTGCTGGCACCGTTGCCTGTTCTCATGTGAGCATTTAAATTAAATTTAAATATTATTGTAGGCAAGTCGATTAAGCTCGGGTCATCATTCCAACTTTAATGTCCTGGTTTTATTGTTGAATGCCTGGCACGCAGCTAACCCGGACAGCATTGTAGAAATCATCTCCGATATGATGTACCACTACAGCAAATGCCTTTGTGGTTGCCTTTTGGAGTTGTCTGTGCGTACCCGGATACTCCACGACCTCAACCACCTTCTCCCTCTTGCCAACTTGCACCCCTCGCACCCACAACCGCAAACGCCTAACTACCAGAAATATGCCAGCATGATTGTTATTGTTGGCTGCTGCTATTGTTATTGCTCGTGCCAAGGGAATTTTGTATTTCCGAAACTTCTATTACGCATAAATTTTATAACAACAAATTCTCAATTATTTCATTATGATTTTAATTAAAATTTTCGATCACGAACATAAACTTTCCCTTGGCTCTTTGAGTGACTGCCTAGGAAGTCCCAGAGCCCTTTATGTAATTTATATGTTTGTCACTCCATGGGCCTGAAATTGGTTCCGTTTATTTTGCATGAAATTTGATAATAACATATACATAAGTCCGTTCCGTTTAATATGCATATTGAGTGCAATGCCAGACATTCATCAGAAAAATGTTCGCTCTTAACATCATAATAAATATAAAACAGCAAGTAATATTAAATACATTTCAAAATGATTCAAAGGAAATTTTTCTCATTTCACGCATCATAAAAAACAAATTATGTAATGCGCTACAAGCAGCGGCAGCGCTGCAGGATATATACTTTGGAATAACTTCATTTATTTATTATTCAATCGTAGAGATATTTAATGAATATAAAGATAATAAGCTTATGTAATTGTAACAGCTACATATATTTCGTTAAGAGTGATTGCAATTCGTTTTTAATAATTTAAAGTGTAACGCGAGGAAAATAAAACCCAATTAAGCTAATGGAGCAAGTTTTGAATATATTGTATTGAATTTAACTTATCACTAAAATAGCTTCACAAAGAATGAGCTCCACTTTAAAGTCAGTTATGTACCATCCTCACGCAGAGTGGCCGATCTGTCTGGAAGTTCACCTGCGGATGGCCACAGATGTAGGACTCGTCCTCTATTTCGGAGTACTGTGTTCGGCGACCATGCGACAGACACCAGCTCCGATGGAGCTGTTTGGCGATGGATTACGATTGATAAAGGTAGTCGTCAAATTCAACATACTGCATTATTCGCCGGGCAACGCTGGCGTTTGTATGTATATACTTTATAGAATGCCAAATTAGTCTCCTGACTGATAAACACATCCACCACTTTATTACCTTTTTTACCCATTTTATTGGATCCTAGGCATTAAAAACATTCAGCACTTAACAGTTCAATAAATCTTGATTTAATTCTATTTAAATATAATATAAATTTTACGCCCATTTTTAGGCTGAGCCCAATGTGAAAATGCAGGAAGTGTAATTAAAAAAAGTTAGAGCTAAACTCAATAAAATCTACCCGACGTGTGTATGTATGCGTGTCTGTGTGTGTGTGTGTCTATATATGTGTGAGAGCTTAACTTTTTTTAAAGTGTAATAAAACAGTTGATTATGGCGTCATTAACGCAAATCTCAGCGCGCTAGGAAAATGACCCAAAAAATAATCAAATTAATTTTTTATGTAAAAAGTTTGCAATTTACCAATAAGACTCGAGCTCATCATAAACGCTGAGCCTTGGATGCTGCGTGGAGCTTAACGGCACATCACAGTGGAAAGGGGCAGGGGCAGGGGCAAAGGCATGGGAGTGGGCTGGGTGTGTGGAATGGTTTCAAAATGGCATTGGCAGGGGCAACGCCAACGTTGGATATTCAAATGCGAAATTCAATTGAAAGTCAAATCAAAACAAAACAATGCCAACGAAATCCCCTGATTGACAACATTTCAACTGATAATGAGCACTTTGCTACGGGCCAGCAGAACAGAGCATGAGATGAGAGTTTGGATGGGGATGTGTCAGCACTGGTATCGGTATATAGTACGTGTTGCGATGAATGAAGGTATGTACGCATCTACTCGTTAGCCAGCAGCCAAGTCATTTGGTGAGACGATTTGTTATAGAATTACTGAGAGACTGCCAAGACAGTTGACAGTGGATGAGTAGACGTTGAGCGGTGTCCATTGCGGAAGCCATGACGTGCAACAATGCTGAGCCAGCAGTGACGCACTGAGGCACTCTCCTAGTTGATACTACTATTGATTTGGGAGTCAGTTTACTTCACGGAAATCTTACCCAATGAAGCTGGCCACGTAGCCAATTTGCAGATAGGTATCGCTAGTATGAACAGAAATTGGCTTGCTTAGATGCTTTAGGTGGGCTTTAAGTCCAGCAACATGAGCCTCGGCTTAACTATACTTAAAGCCTTCAGTCAGGCGTGGGCCCGGGGCAATCAGTCACTTGTATGATTCATTTGTTAATCGCTAGCTGTCAGATGAGCACACACCTACTCGAAAACAATAATCGCAAGTCAAGAGAAATCGTTGCCATCATGTATGCACTCTTATACTCATGTACAAGTACGTATATACATACATACGTACATACATACATATTGTACGAATAAATACTTATTTATATAAAGCGCTAAATGCGCATTTGATTAATGCGACACTCGCTCAAGGGCCTCTCATTAGGTTTAGTGCCGCAGTGGCTGCCACACACGATATCTGCGAGCCTCCAGTCCTTTGTGTCCTTGGGTCCTTATACTACTGACTACAGACTTGAGCCTCTAATCAATCAATCAGTGTTTATGCTTTGCCTCAACACAATGGCAGCAAGAAAGAAGATCCATAATGAACAAAGCGAATAGGAAACTTTGCGAAACAATTGCTTCAGTTGCTGCGTCGTTTGACGAATGCCCTCAGGCAAATCTCAATCCAAATACGGAATACTATAATCGGTTCCGTGCCACTGGTTAGCCAAGCATCAAGAGTGGAGCGCAATAAAAGCAACCAGCAGGCACCAAAAATTCCTTCTATGTTTGCTTTGTGCGACGTTGGCGTTTTTACAACTTCCGTTGATGGAGCAGAGTTCATCACAGGTTCATAGGGAACGGGAACGAGAACGGCAATGGGGGTGGCGGTGGCAGAGGCAAAGATGCCTGATTGCCAATGAAGGATTAATGCGCCGGTTGCTCCTGCGTCAGCTGCTGCTGCTGCTGCTGCTGCTGCTCAGTCGAATCGCTTTGATTGCAGCAGCGTGTCGCTGCAGGCGACAGGACTAGGACCCTGCGGAAGCTTTGTGTAATGACACAAAGGATTGCAAATTGCCAGGGCACTTCCTGTAAGGACATTGATTTCTTTTATGAAAGCAGTGCCACTTCTGCTCCGTGGCACGTTTACCCCAAGGCAACAATCCGTTGTCTTGGTCAGCGCACCATATAACCATTAGCCATGACCACAATCAGGTCTCAAGATTTCTCTTCAATTATGCGTGGTTGCTCAATAAGTTAACCCATAATTATTTGCCATCCGTCACAGATAAAGGACGCGGCATTTGCCACAGGATCCTGCTTAATATTTAATCAAGCACCAAACGCGGTTTGCCATTTGGACTTGCAGTTGCCTCCGGGGCCGGCTAATTGCTGTTCTGAGTGCATTTGGTCAGTGTGGTCAGACCAACGGAAGTGGCTAAAATTTGGTTTGACATAATGATTAGGCATTGTCGGTTAGTGATTGTTGTAATATAGGCTCATTGATTCTCTTAATTATATACGATTGCCCACACAATGCTCTCGATGATCGACTCTTGATGACCCATAGTAGTTGTGAATAAATTCGATTCTAGTATTCAGAACTCTGTGATGTAAGTGTAATTTAAGTCTAACATAAAAATACAAATAGTTAGGAGCGCACAAATATTATAATGTTAATATAAAACAACAAAATTTCCGTCAAGAATTAAAATTGGTTAACAAATTTTATATATATTTATAAACTATGAGAAAACTAAACAATGTTAAATCCCTTGTTCATACCAATGCGATGAGAGCTTACTGGAACTTAATACTGGATTACCTTGCAATTTTAATGATTCCTAAATAATTTTAGCCATTCTACTTTTAACAGTTTGATTGAATATGTGTTATAGTAAAAGGAGAAAGGATGGTCAATGCAATGAATATTGAAGTAGAGAGTAACCAAAATGATAAAGGATATTGTTCATTGTGTTGCAAACTTTATCACAAAGTTATTATAACAGCGAAGGGTAGAAAAAGCAAGCTCAAATGAGTTGACATTTTGAAAGCCAAAAAGTTTGCACACCCACGCAGAGATAGAGAAGCTGAGAATGGGACGAAAGCCATTTGAAGTTTGTATTAGTTAGTTGCAGGAATGGCAAGCCCAACGTCCTCCGCCCAGCTTGTGGCCTGGCCCAGGCTAACATGGAAAATGCATTTGCAACTCGAACTGTGAACCTCGTAACCGATAAATCACACAGTGAAAAACTGGCATTAGTACATTTCGAACAAAAGAAACTTAAAGGATTCAAGCTGACTGTCCAAATGCTGTCGAGCACTTCGCCAGGACTTGGCCAGGAGGCAATGACGAGGTCCAGACGACGCCGGGGCTCTCTGTTTGCATTTGGCGCTGTCCGCCGCTATTTATGAAAATAGTTTTTGGGGCAAGTATCCCTCGCTCTTGCTGACGTTCTCTGTGTTTGCGTCTGTCTCTGTCTCCTTCGGTTTCCCTGTGTCTATGTTTGTGTGTTGTGAAAGTTTTGTAACCACTGAAAAGTTGTGCAAATTGTGGCCGAACAATGGACGGCGTGTTGTGATTTCTCGGTTCCAATTTCAATGATTTTAACTGCAACGGCAGCGTGTGGCAAGGCGAGCTAATTATGGGCATTTGTCGACTACGAGCATCATAGTGAAATTTATTATTAGTTTTATGTCCGAGTAGGCAGACACAAGCAAAACGGCAAACAAGAGTTAATGCGAAAGTCAATAGTGCTCGATCAATGGATACCCTGTACTAAGGTCTTAACTAAGTAAATTAAATGTATAAGAAATATTTGTATTTAAATAGGTTCCCCTCTGTAATATTATACTAATTGATACTCAAGCACCTAGTATAAGAATCATGCGCAGATATAACATAGTATAACATATTTGGCCGATAACAGAAGAGTGTAATCAAAACGCTGTATAATGGGTATTGAGAGATTTAAAAGTAATGCAGCGTTCATCGTCATTTATTGGCCACACCTTTGGTGTTTGCAAATGTTATTATTCTCATAAGATTAATACTGCAGCATATTATTTTATTATTATTATTTATTCAATGTAAATGAATAAGTAATAATGCGATTAATGCTACTTTTTACACCGCTTGGCAATTATATGATCCAATTAAGAAAATGAAAGCTGTAGTTTTAAAAGTGTATCTCTTTAATTGACGTACAGACATTGTGGTGGACATACCTGTATCAAATCGAAGCTATATGCTTAGAAGGTGATGATGTAATGGCTGCTTCTATTACATGTACTTGCTCAATATACCATAATTACCCATTCATATAGGCGCCAGTGTTGCATAGAATTGGAAAAGTGGCATAATCAACTCTACTTCGGTCTCCACTAGAGGTGGCTCTTGATTATCGAGCATCTTCATCAATATATATCGATATGGAAATTTAGATATCTTAAAATTGATCAGCATTTGTCACTATATTGCAAGAAATTTTAGGTTTGTTAATAAATTTGGCTGTTGCTGTGTTAAGAACAGAATATATACTAATAAATCTGCTTGTATTTAAATTTGTTCATATATTTACTCAATACAATAGTACTATCGATAACATTCGATGTGCCACCATCGATGTTTTGATCACTTTAGCTCAAATTTCCACACACACAATTTCAAGAGTGATGTTGTTGTTATTGTGAAGTTTGCAATTACTTGCCTGGCTGTCTGTCTCCTGTCAGGGCTCTCACTTTTTTACTGGTATGTATACAAATAATCGGAGTAAGCTTTTAACAAGGATCCAAAGTACTAGACAGTCTGAGTGCAGCTTTTTCTTGTGGGGATATTTATTTACATCGCCTGAGGCGGTAAAAGTTTGTGCCTGTATCGTGACTGGTTCAGCTCAATTTAGTTTAACTTAAATAATTAATTACTTGCCGTTGCCTGAGTTATGAAATGCGCAATTAGGCGTATTTAATATTTAATTAAGGGCTTACAGCAATCCAGCAACAACAATAACAACATCAACAACAAAAAACGCGTGCCCCAATGCGCACGCAAACACACGAGGGATGTGGAGCTGTAGCAGGGAACACGGGGATGGGAGCTGTGGAGCGAGGCGACTGGATTAAGTGGCAGCTTAAGCAAAAACAAGGAGGGCGGTCAGATGGCAACCAAACTTTGCCAGGGAATAAGTGACTGAAATATTGCTGGACAG
Source organism: Hirtodrosophila histrioides (assembly GCA_037075165.1). NCBI lineage: Eukaryota > Metazoa > Arthropoda > Insecta > Diptera > Drosophilidae > Hirtodrosophila > Hirtodrosophila histrioides. Next base: position 12,443,566 of record JBAMCL010000646.1, read on the forward strand.
TTGGCGTTCGACGGTGCGTATACTTGATTTTGCAAAAAGGCGAGCTTTCTATTAAAGAAATGTGGCAAAGCCCAGATTGGGAAAGGGGCAGGTCAACGAGTGAGCAGGGTAACTTAAGCTACATACAAGCACACTGATAACGCCTAATATGTGGCATGAATCTCAAGGAATATAACAGAATAAAAGGATTTATTAAGATTGATAAGTGATAGATGACATGAACTGAATGGGAAGCTAGCAAAAAAAAGTACTTAAGACGTATACGAATAAGGCTAACATCGCACCACTATATCTTATAAATGCCATAGGAACAACCGGTAGCATTATTAGTTGTTTGAAAACCTCTATTATTTTTTAAGATAATAAACTAATCTATTCCAGGCTTCAAAGTGCTCTTTCCGCGTCACATGTACAATCTTTGGAAAGTTAGTTTTATAAATTATTGTACGATATATTGTTGTATAAAAACCAATTTCAGCAATTGGGAGAAATCATCATATTATCGGCCGAAAATTTAGTTTTATATGCAGATATCATTTGCTTAATCTTTTGTTTAAGACGTACTTATTCTAGAAAATTGATTTGTCTTTATATGTATCCGTATCTGTGCGAGTACACATGTACTATGATCTCTAAAGTCTATGCTCTGGGGTGCTAAATCGATTTAAAAAGTATAGTCGCAAAATTCGTTTATCATGGAACCTTATGGCAGCCGATTGCCTAAAAAGCAGCACTTTGAATACTTGCTGCTATTTAACCGCTAGATCCGATGTACATAGATAGACTACGCGTATGCGAGACTGCACGAGGCACTGCAAAAAGCCTTGTTAATTTTCTGTTGCCTCAAACTTGACGGCACTGACAAGTTGAAAAGGACGCACCCCCGTCTAGCCCACACTTGAGCGATTTTTATTTTAGACTCATTAAAAGATAAACGAGACAAGCTAATGACATTCGCGCTTAATAGTAAAGGCAGAAGAGCAGCGGCATGGAGCTGAGCTTGAAGGGGCAACTGGCAAGTGACAACTGATGAAAGCGATGGCGGCAATGAACTGAAAAGCAAATGGCGGCTGCTTCGCCAAGACAAGCCATAAAATTAAAGAAGCCTTGCCGAAGCAGAGAGCGCAAAAAAAGAGTGTAAGGCTAGGGACAGACAAGCGTTGGGGCGTTTGGGCGTTGGGACGATAGGGCGTGGCTTAATGATATGAGCATTGCCTAGAAAAGGGCGCACCAGATAAGAGTCGTTTATGATGCCAACGTGCCACACGACGCAACCATCGAAAGCATCGTACATCTTTAGCACACAGACGCGCACACACACAAGCTTGCAGGCAGGCGTGTATGGTTGTGTGTGCATGCCGCAAGACAAATGCAAATCCTTGGGTAATTAGGAGTTGTGTTCATGTCGTCGTGGTAATAGTTTTATGTTGCCACATTGTTGGCGACACGATGCGTGGTAACAACAATAACAACAACAGCAATGAGTACAACAATGTTGACTGAGATTGAAGCGTGCCTTTGCTGGTTCGGGGTTAATGTTTGTCTTTTCTGTCGCTTGCGTGACATGCAAAGCTTCTCAGTAGTTAGCAGCCACTGCAGTGGCATCCCAGACCCCGGCCCGTACCCGTCGCCGTCGCCAAGGACCAAGACTCGGGCTCTTTTTCTATTTCCACTTCTTCCCTTAGTCTAGCTTTGCCTCTCATCAACTAGCTGCATTTAATTTGATTTGCCAACGATATTCGCACTCATTAGCGCGTTTCTTAATTTCATTTCAGCTAATTTATTGTAGAGCTTCATAAAAGTTGAAAACTCTGAATACATATGGGAAAAGCAGAAAAGCAGAGGGGAGTGGCATGTTGCGTGTGGCCTCTTGCCCCGTTGGCTTTGTTTTGCCAGCTTAAACTGAAGTTATGTTTGTGCATTTGGCATATTTATTGAGCCAAAGTTTTGTGGCGGCTACAGAGCCAAGGATAATAATATTATACATATTTATTTTATTACAAATTTATGATTTTGTTTTTCCACATTACGCTGCTGATGTTGCTGTTGCTTGGCATAATAGAAAACGGAAGCGGAAGCGTGAAATGAGCTTTTTGCATAAACAGCATTGCCACATACACCTACACACACACTCGGCTACAGTTGGCCTTGCAGGTGGCATCGCAGTTGTTGTGGCATTTTATGACACGAAACTCATAACTTTTGCGGCTGCTTATTTTGCTCACAGTTCGCCACATAAATTCACGGACAAGTCGCTGGCGTCGTTACCGTCATTGCAATTCCTGTTGTTGCTGTTGTGGCAGCTCCTCCCGTTGCACTAAATAAAGTGTAGCAGTAGCGCCCGCAAGATAAAGTGCTATTTCAAACTTCTACCATCTTTTTGGTGTGAAATTGTTAGTTTTTGGTATATTTTTTTGCCAACTCTCTCACAGAATCTTGCCGAAAATATTCTTTATTCGACTATCGTGGTGAGAGTGATACACAACTGAAGTGAGCCATCTCTAAAAGCCTAAGCCATGTTCAACCAAGCCTAACTGTGCTGGATTCTCTATGGAAAACTATGATTTTGTTGTTGGCCATTTCAGGTGATTAAAATTGTCAAGCGTTTGGCGGAAACGCTTGACTTCGCTTAATGTTAACGGTTTTTATACAGCGCCTTTGTTATAATTTATCGCATTAAATAATGCGCCATTAAAAGTTTGCCAGCCGGCGGAAAGACGCCCAGATCCAAGTATCGCCCGAGGCAAAGCTGGGAGCAGTCGCAGCTGGCTCTCAACTTTGCATGCACGTGTTGAAAATGCCAGCGATACAAATCTAAGTCAAACTTGTGGACCATAGGGTCTGCACATTGAGTTGGACGGACTGTGGGGCAGACGGGCAAATGGGGCAGCTCAAAATGAAATCAACGCTGGCAGATAAAAATCGTTTGCGTTGCAAGCTCGTTAATACATTTTTGATGAGACACAACAAGTGGCAGGCAGGCAGGCAGGCACTTGGGCAGCCAGAGGGCAGGGCATTGTGGCAAGTTATGAGCAAACTTCTGACGTACTCACACATAAGCACACTCACACTTATACACATACTCGTACTGACACACTTTAGCCGTTTGCGTTGTTTGCCGCTGCTTTTGAAATGTTTGCTGTTGCCTACATAAATCAAAACAGAAAACTAAAAGGCAGCCACAGGCTGCGCGGCAGGTGCAGGCTGTATAAGCCAGCAACTACAGTTAAATATGTTGTAACAAATAAAGTACAGCAGCTGGCCAAAAGGGATCGGGGCAGCAATGGGTATGGCTACTGCTGCTACTCGTCAGCTCATTCATATTTATGGGATTTTTGCATTCAGCCGACATCATTTCGTAATGTAATGTGAAGACCAGTTACGGAGTGCTCTGTTCCTCCCCACCCCCTCTCCGAAAGCTTCATTCTATCTCGCTCTCTTTGTCTGCAACCCTCTTTAGGCTTGGGGCGAACCGAAATCAAGGCAATTGGCACGTTGCTCATACGCAGCGTTGGCCCATGCTGGTCTGCTTGTGCCTGGCTTTATGTTTTGGTCATTTATGAAGCTCATAAATTTCACAAAAATTTCTCGTTGCTTTCTTTGGCGAAAATTACTCGCAAAAAAGGAATTGTCTAATAAACTTTGCAATAAATTCGAACATAAATTTTGTACACAGCGTCGCAGTCGAACTTCAAGCGTTAAAACTATGCCAACAAAAGCCATTAATTCCAGTCAGCAGAAATGAAGTAAAGTGTCAGTTGCGGGTGGGTGGAGGGGTAACGGAACTGGCAGGCGTGGCATCCACTGACTGAGGACAGTAAACTGAGGAGTGGGCAGTGGGCAGTAGAGTTGTAGCAGCGGAAATTAAATGCTGCTTGCAGCAGCCTCTGATGCTGCTCTTGTTGTTGCTTTTGCTTGCTTGTCCAATGGTTGACTCATAATTAGATGATTTAAAGTTATCGCAAAAGTTGCGATGCTTGCACCTGGCAGGTGGAGGCCTCCATAGAGCATCGCTTTGGCTGCTCGGTTTGCCAAATGTCTCCCCGCGCTTAATTGCAAAGTTTGTGCTGACTGTGGCCAAATTGATTTTGTTGAACTTTGGCGCATAAATTATGCGATTTTTAAACAGCATTGGGTTAGTGGTTCGCGCACTTAGTGGATAACATTGCTACCCGGGCCTTAACGAAAATAAATACATACGTATAATTTTGCATTAATGAAATTCACTTTGCAGCGCCAGAACTTTGAACGAGCCGCGGGCTCAAAGTGGCTCAAAGTGGCTCGAAGCTTGGGCCAGGCCAGGATAATGAGCACACACGAGCCACGAGGCTGATGATCCCTCTCGCAGTGTGTGCGTGTGTTGGTCTATGTTTGCCTGTATACAGAATGGATTAAAAAACTTTTGATTAACCTTATCAAAAGCAAAAGCAGTGTAAACATCACACAGGCGTAGCAATCAGGACAGCCACGAGGGTGGCGTTGGGAACAAGGACGCGTATCGTCGAGCAGCAAAAAGTCTCATGCAAGTTGTTAAAAGAAAATAAGTAACTTTTTGACAGGCTGCTGCTCAGCATACAAACTCACACGAGCTAAACGGGTCTTCTAAATGTTGTTCTTGTTATTGTTGCTGCTGTTACTGCTATTGTTGTTGTTTCTGTTGATGTTGCTGCTGATGTTTTTGCTCTTTGCACAAAGCAAAGCATACTAGCAAAAGTTTGCTTTTTTAAAGGCAACTCTTAGTCTTTTGCAGAGCAGAAAAAAGCAAATAAATTAAAATAAATGCAAGAGGGCTGCCCAATAACTCGCTTCAAAATTTATGGAGCATTAATATTAAAAAATGATGTATTGTATTTTTTAAATTCACACAAAGCATGCTTTCAGGCGTGAATTATAGAACAATGATACACTTTGAATACAAAAGGTAAGCGATCATCCATTTGTAATACGATGAACCTTTGAGGGCAAGCTTTTGTACTCAAATTCTATTCAAAAACTTTGTATACCCTAGCGGATGGTATTATATTTCGATCTCGAAATGTGTAATGCACTGATTTCGACCCAACGAACTATATATATTCTGAATCAGCATCAATAGCCGCGTCGAAACAAACTAGTCTCTCATTTTTGAAGCTATCGTAACGAAACTTGGCACAGATCCTTCTTTTTGCTTTAGGCAGTACATATGTTAGAGCCGGCCGGATCGGACCACTATAACATATAGCTGCCATTGGAATGCTCGGTCGAAAATTATGTTTTTGTATGAAAAACTTTTATGCTTATGAATATATCTGCACCAAACTCATCCAAACCAAGTCTCTTAACAGTTTATACAATTTGATCAAATTTATCACATAGCTACCTACCATAGGATCGGGTGAAAAATGAGTTTTTGTATGAAAAACTTTTTGTATTACATCAAAACTAAAAGTTAGTCTTATTACACTTATAATTCCAAATAGTTCCCTATAATGTTATCAAAAGGACGAAAATTGAGATTTCTATAAAAACATTGCTGCTAAGGTATATAGCTTCGGCACGCTGAAGATAGCCGTTTTTTTCTTGTTTCTATTTTCTATTGTTACAGACTAATGTGGATCTTCAGATCTTAACTGGGTAGATTTCTTTATTTAAATCGTACCTATCAATATATATAAACCTATATTGTTTAATCGTATTCAGAATATTCATTTTTTGATTCAAAACACCTCGATTCTTTTTAATTTATTTAATCAACCTCTTTGGGCTTGTTCTGCTGCGCAAATGAAAGGTACATCCATCTTTAAATTGAAAAATTACCTCATCAGCGACTTTATGTGCAAATAATATTTCAAGCATTGAATTTTATTAATATATGTCGTTTCTTGCTTTATATGGATTGCTTCTCAAAATTCATTTCCATTTGCTCTTGTTTATTTGTGAGTGCAATAAACCCGCAATTTGGCAGCCGCAAAAACAGACATACACACACGCACACACATAGAGGCACACTCAGTCACATGTGGATGAGTCTGAAGTGTCGCACCTTTTACGCATTTGTAGGCAGCAACGTTTTTTAATAGGATTTGCGGAAATGAAAATAAAAGGCAGCGTCGCGGCCGCGGCGGCGGCGTCACGTTTGCACAGTTAAATGTGCTTATCGCTGAGGCGTCGCACTTCAATCAGTCTGCTGCGGGGCAGGAGCAGGGATTCTGTTTGCTGTGTGCTCTTCTGGAATTAACATGTCACATTTGACGTGTGTGCCCGCCCCTTGTTCCTCTCTAGCCCTGTCTTTATCATCCCTACTCGTATGTTTTTCTCCATTTTTTTCTTGATTGCCAAATGAGCATTACTTGATTACCCCGCAATGCTTGCTTTTTTAGACGTTTTGCGGAACATATAACGCACACACACACACACACATACACACAGTTGCTGAGCAAAAGGGGGTCTAATTGCCGCATATACGACATAAAAACACTGATTTTTAACTTAACGTTGGCAGCGCTGCTTACAGCACACTTGACATTACTGCGGCTGCGGCTGCGACGACTGCGGCTGCAAAGATTTTAGGTCAAAATACTACAAAAAATATGTATGTATATATAAAAAAGTCCCTTAAAACTGTGTATGTACGCACTTGTACATAACTATTGCAACAGCTAGCTCTAGTTATGTGCTGCATTTAATTACAGTCGCCAAGTGGGCTGGCTGCAAGTTAGCGGGGCCGAGGAGCACGCCTCGGCCCGACTCAAAGCGATAGCATTTGTGAAAGTTTTGCTCGGCCTCGGCCGTCGTGAGTTGCAAGTTGCAAGTTGCTTTGTGTCAGCTACAAACCCGAACGCATTTCATTAACACAGCACAACTTCAGAACAACAATAGCAAGAAAACTACACACGCACACATACTGAGCAAACCGGCGGAGAAATTCATTTTTTGCCTTTGCCTGGTTGTCGCCAAACATTTAGCGATTCAGGCAGCAGCAGGCACTTCAGCCGTAAGCCAAAAGTTGCCCGACACCCATATGCACATATATGTATATATACACACACATATATATATATATATATGTATGTATATAAAACGTATATAGTGCAGTCACAGAAATTTTCACACACTGCTGACGACCTCAATTTCCAGAACATAAACATTTGTGCGAAAGAAAAAATTGGAAAACAAAAAATCTGTTTTCATTGTGCGGCGCATTGACCGAAATTCATTTAAAATATATAAAAAATTTAACAATTTAAACAATACATTGGCAAGCAGCTGAAATAAAGTTTTATATACGAAATGGCTTCATGAATTATTTATAATTAAATACACCTTAATTGCCGCACAAAAGCCATATATTTTTCTTAAAATTGTGTATAAATAAAGCATTATTTAACACTAAAGTTGTTTTTGGATACATAAAGTCATTATGGTAATAGAAAACAGCAATTAGACTAACAATATGTCCTTTGACAATTAACTACGAAAACTATAAGATAAATTTGTTTTTCAAGATATCCTGAAAAAACATACCAAGTCTAAGTGTCGGTCTGTTTTGATCATAGCTGATCATAGCACTACAATCGGTCGACAATTGAGTAGTATGATCATTTTGGTCGTATTATAATCTAGATTTGAAATGTGTAATGGACTAAAGGAGACATTTGCAACCCAATAAGGTATATAAATTCTGAGTCAGCATAAATATCCGAATCAATATAGCGATGTTCGTCTGTCCGAATGAACGCAATTTTTATTCCACACCCTCGAAGCTAGTGCAACCAATCTTGGTACACACGTATGTTGGTGTTTACACTTAATTTATGAAGTAAATGTATACTTTAAACTAGCAAACTGCAAATCAAAATATACCTTTAAAGTGCGCTCAGATCATCAAACTAATAAGAGAGCATTTTTTTCAGAACTATAATACTGAAGGTAGTATGTATATTAGGCAAAAGTTATAATAAATATTCAGAATATTGACATATTTTAGCATTTTATGTATTATACTGAATTATCATGACTCCTTATTAAAATACAATATATACTCGTATTTAACTTAAATAATTTATAACAAGCTCTGGTAATATATTTATTTTTAATGCAGGGCATAAACCTGCAAAGATGTCGTCTGGGATTCCGACATTATTGCCGATGTCCTGACAAGAAACAAGGTTGGTTTCGAGGCGTGTTCTTGTTTACACATATATATGTACAATCATACATATATATATACATATATAGTATAGTGCACATATATATTCACTGTAACATGTACTGGGACGTACGCAGACGGAAAGCAGCAGCAGACAAGTCAATACGCAGCCTTAATTGCTTACAAGTTGTTTTTGTTCTTGTCGCCAAGTATGTTTATCGCTTAAAGTGGATAACTGACCCCTACTGACCCGGCTCATGACCGACTGACCAACCGACCGAACAACTGACAACTGTCCCTCCGACAGCAGACATCGTTTTTCGGCCCCAGTCTGTCGGCATTGATTTTAATGGAGCTCTGCTCTCGCACTCATTCCCGAGCCAGAGACTCAAGCTGCCCATTTAATGGCATTTTTAATTACTTATTTTGCTTAAAATTGTGTAGAGTAGGCGAATAAACAAATTTTGTCGCAAAATGTGTGGGAGTGCTCTATGGATTTATATATACATTTTTATCTATGTTGGTGTGGGCGTGTGTACGACAATGCCATACACTTGCAAAAATATGGCTTCGTTTATAGGCAAATAAAATAATGAAAATTGCGATACGAAAATGCTCCCTGGCAGCAGTAGCAGCCGCAGCAGCAGAATCATCGCCAAGAGTCCTTTGTTTGTCTTTTATTAGGACAGTAAAAGTCTTTATTGTTGTGGTGCCTGGTGCTGGTGGTGCTGCTGCTGCTGCTGCTCCGGCACATGCTCCTGCTTTGTCGTGGTTGGGAATGTTGTCCGGTCAGTCTGCCAGTCGGCCAGTCAGCCACTTGACCAGGCCCAGCACCATGACGACAATGACGATGACGTTGTGCCGACCTTTTGTACAGCAGCCTGGGCCGGGGCGCTGCCCTGGCAAATTTTTATATAGTTTACCATATTGCCTTGGTATTGTTGTTGTCTTTTGCTGCAAATATTTTGAGAGAATGAGGCCAAAAGGCAAACTTCAAGCATGGCATAATTTGGATCGCAGAGAGTGGCAAAGACCACAGTCGAGATGGGGACAAACAAGTGCTACCAGCTGTGTCTACAGTCAATTCTGTAGAGTCTGGTTGCTGTGCGAGTATTGCTGGAATGTCTAAATAGACATGCTCGTATGCAATTCAGGGGCTTGGTCACTTTTTGATTGTGCTCATTTAGTTGAGTTTTATGCTGATTTACTTAGGCCACAGAAAGACAGCAGCAATCGCCAGACATTTACGACATTTTAACGCCAGTGTGATAAAATCTGAATGCTCGATACATAAACCCATGGTCAGGCAATAAACCAAGCACACAATGGACCACGAGATGGCAAATGTCTTCGTATACTTTCATTGATTTTCACACAGGCAAAACTTATGCCATGTATCTTTGAAGATTGCCCAACAGCTGCAAGTCCTTTTCAATTTTCAAATTCCAATCCATTGGAACGCTTTGGCTCACATTTCGGTGATTGAAATTAATTTCAAATGTCGTTTCTCACTTGGCGCGCACAAATCCACAGCCACGGCTGCCATGGCGACCCTGACCTGTGTGCAAAGGGTTTGCCAGATTGTCTCTTTGCCACGTTATCCAGCTGCCGTGTGTCTAATGAATATTTAAAATCCTGCACGCCCAAGCACAGGCACACACAGAGCGAGCAAACGTTGAGTTAGATTCTTATGCTGGTTGCTGTGGCATCGCATTAAATAAAATTTACAAGTATATTGAATGTGAAATTTATTTAAATAACCCGAAATCGTTGGTGCTTAACTAAATCCAGGTCAAATGCGGATTCTTCCATATGTATAAGCTATGCCCTGCACACACAACGTAAGCGTGTTGTGAAGCAAACGGGAGGACACGTCTTCGACACAATGCTTACATCTCAATCAAAATCTGCTTGCATGATATATCTGAATGTGAAATCCCGACTTGTGTGAGAGTGTGTTGGTCTTCCGCTTTTAAGATAACTGATTGATAAAGCTGCTAAGCTGACCATGACTTGGCTTTAAAGTAATTACGTTGGAATGCGATTACGCATACGCAGCGTGGCACAGCAATATAGTATGTTTGTGGCATACTGGCTAGATTGAGGGCAACTGTCGCACCAAACCACCGCGGACGACGCGTCGTCGTCATCATCTCATTTCATCTCATTTTGTATCAACAATGTAGCAAAGTTTTCAGCGCCAGCGCCAGCCAACCACAGCGGTTTCAGCACTGAAATAGCAGAAATTTTGATTTTACGACCTTGTTGCCGTCATTAACGTTATTTTATGATGACGCTGATACGACCTCAAAATATTGCGGCATAGCTTCCCACAGCAGAAGGACTTGCACTGGCTTAGCGGCCCCCGAGGGCCCCCCAAGTTATTATGCTCGGAAGTATAAGTAAAAAACCAATAAATGTTAATGAAAATACAAGAGACAAAGTTTAGTTTCTGCCAGCCGAGTCGCAGCATGTGTGAGCCTCCGCTTTGGAGATCCTTTGTGATTGTGTGCATGGCATCGAACATAAGCTGATAATATTATTGCGCTATTTAATGGGCTCAGGTTTTTATGGGAGTTTTAATCGCTTTTGTTACAGTTGCCAAAGTCGCAACAATAACTTGACAATATAACACAATAAAAAGAATGTTGCGTGTGACTATCCTCGACATTCTCTTTGTATGACTAAGCAGTCAGTGCAACATTTAGTTGTTGCCAAAGGCAAAAACTAATTGCAAACCGAAACGCACAGTCAACTGGCTGTGGCATTTGTCTGTGCCAAGATGTGTGTGCGGCAACCAGAAAAGCAATTTAGCAAATTCTTTGTCGTTTGGCCAATAGGAAACCGAACAGCAAGTGGTTTCCCCCACACAGTCCTCGGCTGCCTGCCGCCTGCTGCCTGCTGCAAAATCAATTCTAATGATACGATAGAAAAGAAGGAGAGCGCTAAATATATAGAAAACCGCTTGAGAAGCCAAGCACTGAAACGAAGGCGACAAAGCCCGATGGCACGTCTATTAAATGGTCGCTCCACTATGCCCCCCACCCCGTCAATGCATTTCAATTGCTGGGCGGAGGTGACATATGCAAGCAGCTATTGCTTTTGTTGTGGTTCCAACGAGCAACAACAATTGTGTCTGAAGTCGAGAAATAACTGAGCTGACAAAGTAAAAATACTCTTGCCATTTTATACAGGTTGGAATATTTTTAGAGATACTCAATTTGTGTTCTTTATGGTCTAAGCCTACTATTGAATACCATACGAGATTTGAAACCTTTAAGAGAGATTTCAACAGTCTGCGTAATACTTAACAAAAGCAAGAATCTCCAATCTTACAGAAAATGCATTGTACTCTGCTCATGTTAGAGTATCACACAAAAGGTGCAATGAAGGAGCAGTCAGAAGGTATTTCCTTGTCGCTTTGGTTCGCAGCCGAGTGTTGGCTTGTCGCAATTAACGTTCGCGGAAATTCCTGACAGTCAAGCAGGCAACAGCTGGCAAGAGCAGGCAAGAGCAAGCAAGAGCATGCAAGAGCATGCAAGAGCAAGCAACAGCAGGCAGCGAGCCAAGCAACGCGCTGGTGCGTAAATAGCACGGAAGTCGTTGGGCCCACGCGGCGTATACGTGTTTTAAAGTGTGACTTGAGCTGCCAAATGACCTTCTCCGTGTGAGCGTGAGTGTGTATGTGTATGCGTGAATTTCTGTATGAGCAACCGATTGTGTTGCATGTTGCATGTTGCATGTGCTTGACAAATAATACTAAGCTCAACTTTGCTTCGTGTCGTCCCCTGGCTGCATTTAGTTTTTCTGTGACAATTTGGCGGCCTACTTGCCGTTGGCGTGCCATATGCCAGCCGTACACAAAACAATTGTTGCCATTACAGTTTGTAATTTGGTAATCAGCCATACGAATCTGCATAATGGCAATTGGAGCAGCAATGGGAGCAGTAGAAGCAGTAGAAGCAGCAGCAACAAAAGCGCTGTAAGCAGCGGCGGCTTCGTTGCCGTTTAGGTAAACCAGGCAAGAAAAGTTGCCAACTTTTAATTGAAGTGAAAACGACGATAACGACAGCATTGTTGGCATTGCTGTAGCTTTGTTGCCAGCCCAAGGGGATCTGAATGAGGACTCCACATGGGGCTTTAACACACATACAGGCACACATGTCGTCATGGCGTGCGCCATTGCAAAAACAGTTGCGGAATTGCTTTTTAAGCCCACAGCGCGTCGCATAAAAAAGCAGCAGAGCCGCACTCTAGGGTCCTGGGATTGAGTTGGGCTGAAATGTGTTGGGTAGTGCTTAAGCCTTTAAAACGCAAAACTTTTGAGCTGCTTGAAGTTGGAGCTATGCGTATTTGCCTTTGTGGTCGCTTGGCCCAGCAGATATGTATATATGTAGTAAATGTGCACACATACATCCACTTTTTATATCGTATTGGCCAGTGAACAAGTTTAATATTGCATGACGTGCTTTGGGCTGTTACTAACCTGTTGCCAGGCGGGGTGGACAGGCTATCAAAGTGCGCTGCGAAACCGCGACATGGTCGTAAACAAGCGGCCTTGAAGACCAGGAGATTGTGTGTCAGGTTGCCAACGGGAGCGGGCGGGCGATGGGTAAAACAGCATTGTTTGCATTGCAACACGCAAATATGTCGCCTGCCCCCAGCTGTGGCCGAGGCACGCGCCGGCGTGCGACATTCGAGACGTCGCCTTGAAGCCCCCGTGCGCCTGCCGGATAGTCTGCCAGACTGCCTGGCCCCCGCCTGTCAGCCAGGCTTTGATTTATTGATTTTAGTCTTGGCTCCCAGCATACAAAATGAGACAATATTTGCGGGCCTCAGACCGGAGACACATGTGGCAGGCGTTGGCAGGAGGAGCGCAGCAGCAGCTTCGGGTTTCCATTAGCCGCTGCCAGCGCCGGCTGCTGTTTAATAAGCCACCACATTTTAAATGTGCCACAAAAACATGAGAGTGCAGCTGCAGGCGAAGTCCTCTTCTACAGGCAGCAACTGGCGCAAGTTCAATTAAATCAAAGCTCGAGCATATTTCTTACCCGTTAGACAGTTCCGGCGCCAGACGCCGTCTGCTGGCGGCAACGTCTGCAAGTAGAAATGGGAAGACAAATTAAATTACGCTTAAAGTGGACTCAAAAGAATTACTCAAATACTTTATTCCGCAATAGAAAGCGAAGAAAAAAGAAAAGGCATTGAATTGATGTGTTTAAGCCAAACAAAATCAAGTCGGTTGCTTCCGACTGCCGCATACTCTGTATACAGTTCGCTTTCTTTCGCTCATTTGTGGAAGCGGAAGTGGGCGTGGCAAACGTTTTGTGAGTCACATCATTAAACGAAATGTGTGATGCTGTAAAGAAATCTTTACATATAACAATATATGTGTGTACCAGAGTCTGGTTGATTGTTAGTTGACATGGCACAGACTCAATATACTCAGTTTTACCATTTTGAGAATGAAGCTCATAGGTGTATTTAAGAACTGGCGAACTAGTTAGCACTGAGTTAGCACTCGATGTTAAGCTGAAAATGTGTGCTGGGCTAGCCAATTGTTGAGGCCAGACACTCCAATTGACTGTCAGCATTAGCTGGCACAAATATGCCCATTTAAAGCCATATCATGATTACAGAGCATAAGAAAAGAACCCCCCGAAGTGTGAGAAATTGTGAAGCCAGCTCGCGCAATGAAACGGAATAGAATGAAGGCAACAAAAAGCAATGGCAAAAAATGACGGAGGGAAAACTGTACATAAAAGAAATGAAATCCGTGTGGGAGGTGGCAAATTCAGAGGCGGCATCCTTGGCAGCAGGCAAGGCCGGCCCAGAGATAAGTAAAGGAACAAAATTAAATTGGACATTTATCAAGAGATTTTTATTGATGCCCCAAGTGCCGGTCAGAACAAACACAAGCACACACAAACGCAAACACACACTACGGGGCATCGGAGTCGACTGGCGGCAAAGTCAAGTGGCAACGACGACAAATGTGGGCAATTATCGTTTTGAGTGTAAAGTTTTATTTGCCAGAGGCAAGTCGATTTTATTTAAATGTTGCCACTGGCAATGCCAGCAAACTGTGGCAAGACACGCGAGCATAAATTTGAGACGTCCTCCACACCCCCCACACCTATCATTATGGGCAACTAATTACGGCTATTAGTGGAGCGGCAACAACAAAAACAATTATAGCGCATTTAATCACCTGCTGAAATTGTAATTGTGCTGCATACTTTTGGGCTGGCAGCTACGTACTCCTGTCTACAACTAATTACACGGCCAACAAACAACAGACCCATAAAACAAAACCCCCCGAGTCGAGGAGTGTAGACAACATCAGACGGAGCATGAATTGTTGGCAACGCGATTTTGAATTTATTGCATGAAATTAACTTTTACAAAATAATTCACATAACTTGGGGCGTGCCGAAGGGCCAGCCAAAGTGGCTTAATAAAATAATTTATGGTACGGCAAAATGCCCATTTACCGTAACACAATTGAGATGGCGGCAGCCCCAACCACTTTTCCCCCCTTCAACTGTCTGTCGACTGGCCGTGCGCAGTGAACTGCAAAAAACAAAGCAAATTAATTGCAAGGCAAGTCAAAGCGAACCTTTGACTCGGCCAACAACTCGGCCAACGCACCTTTACACACACGCAACGCACACAGCCATGGAAAGATACACAGATAAACAAAATTGCAGACATACTGACACACTATGGCAATGCCTTTATCAATATCCTTTAAAGCCCAGGCAAAGCCTAATCAAATGGGACAGCAGCTGCTTCTTCTGGCCGCTTTCATGGCTGCCTAGTGATGCGTGGCTAATACGCCTCTTGGCCATAGACACGCCCCTTGGACCGGATAACTGCGTGACAGGAAGGGGCTGGTCCCTGTTCCTTAGAGCAGCCTTAGTAGCCAGCTTCTGGCAGCCCGAGCTGGCCAGTGAAGCATTGGGCGCCTGAATCAACAGCTGCCAACTGTTTGGCACGCAAATTTATATGGCCCGGCGCTGCCTTCACGCGTTTTTGTCAACAGTTTTCACAATCCATTAGCTAAGGAAAAAATTATGGTATCTCAGAGAATCTTTCCGTTGCTTTAATTGCGATAATGGCATTGGTATCAGAGCAAATCAGAGCTCTGCTGAGGACGATTTGAAGCAGTGGACAAAAACGCGATGACGATGGTAAGACGACCTCCCCTTAGGACTATCATTTACCCCTAATAAGGAGCTGCCAATCTCAGCTGCCAGCAGTCTTTTCATAATCGACAGTGTCACAGATATCTCCAAAATCTTTGGCTTTTGTTGGTTTGACGCCTATCTAAAAATTAAATATCTTCAAGTTATCTTGAAGTTAACACGAGTGTTTTTTTTAAGGAAGAACAAATACAAAGCACACAAACAACTACAAACAATACGCTATCCGAACCTTCTACATTATGGCTATCAACTAAGATCTCAACTAAATATATGTTATTGTATGATAGCTAATGACACAATGGGCCTACTAACTATATCATTAGTTGTAATTGCTAGTAATAAAGAAGGAGCCAATCAAGGGTGTCACTTATATGTTACGTGTGGTTCCCATCTACAATTTTTGTTGCCGTTTTGAAAGGATTGTGTCACATTTTAGGGTATCTGTTCTTGCTTATTGTTCCCTTGTTCTTGACATGTTTGACAGCCTGGTGTCTCTGCTTAGTGGTTGCCAAGCTGAGTAAATGAAAAACTCTTAGATGATCAACAGCAACCAACCGTCAAGGCAACGGCAATGGCAACTGGGGTTTTGGGACCCATTTGAGAAATTGACAAAGGGCACCGGTGACAAAGACAGGAGCGACAGCTTCAATGCTGAAGTTGCTGCTGCAACAACCAACAAGCAACACTTACGGTGACAGTGCAACACGTGCGAGTGTCAGCGGCGAACATGCCACAGACAATTCCAGTAAAAGCTTTATGTAGCGGACACTGGCGGGTGTTGGCTCAAATTAAACGCCCCCCTCCACATCCGGTCTGCTCTTAAGCTCGACGCTCCTCGAGGAGCTGCAAATGTTATCTTTGCAGTTGCAGCGATGCGGCCAAGTATCATAACTCAAGACAGCGGCTGGCACTGTCACTTAAGAAGCGTGAAAAACCTGCCAAGATGCTGAGAAGTCATCCTGGGGCGTCGCTGCCAACATTATGCAGCAGTCCCCAAGCAGCAGCTGTTGCAGCAGCAGCTGCATCTGCCGTTGCATGCACTTAACATGTTGTACCACAAAATCGTCAGCCATATGCGGCGCATATTAATTTGATGGCACTCATATTTATGCCAAAGCAAAGCGTTGTCATTCTCTATGCTGTTGCTGCCAGTGGTGCCACTGCTGTTGTTGTTGCAACATTTTTTGACAAGTTGCACTCAGAGTCACAGTCAGAGTCGCATTTGCAATGCGAGTAGAACCCGGAGCAGCCAGGAGGATAGCAGCTGCTGAAACTGCTTTGCATATGGACGGACAAGTGGAAAGCAGCCGCAAAAAGCTGCCAAGCTGGCAATAGACAAGCAAGACAGGCCAAAGTCGAGCACAGGAAACCGAACGAAGCAACCGCAACTTCAACTGCCCCCGCGCTGCGATTTCTCATCGTTTTTGTTGTACTTTTTTTTATATTTTTTTTTATTTTTGGCCTGGCGCATTCCACTTTAATTATTTCAGCAATGCTGCCGACGCCGCTGGTAACGACATCAAATTTACATACGCAATTTCATTGTTGCCGCAGGATCTGGCCATTGTCGTCCTGCTCGTTGTCGTTGTCCGTCGCCGTCGCCGTCGTACTTGTCGTAGCCGTTGCCGTTGCAGCTAGCGTCCCTGTCCCCGGCCACATAACGCATTTCATATTCAAATTTTTTTGCTGCAGTCTGGCAGTCATTGCAAATTCTACGAGTGGTTTGCCTTACTTTTTGTTTTCTGCACTTGACTTTTGCCTGGAGCTGTATCGCCCCCTGCGATGCTCCCCCCGCGCACTGGCTGCTTATGTGCTCATAATAATCAGTTGCAGTTGCCGCCCCCGCTTAAATTTAGTGTCGATTTTACAGGCACTTACACACACGCACACCCAACCCCAACCCCAACCCCAACCCCAACCCCAACCCCAGCCAACCAACTGTAACAAGTTTCTTGGTGACAAAGAGCATATAAGATTTGTGCAAATTTATGTAACAACAAACAGTTTTAGATTTCATTTACATATTATATATATTATTATATTGTTGGTAATGTCTTTCGAAACTTTTGTAATATAACTTTTGAGTTAGCTAGGAAATTAGATTTAAAAGGAATTTTATCGAGGTGATTAGAAAGCGTTGGTAATTTTATTTATATACCAAGATGTATACCAAACAAAACGTATGTTTATACGAACGGCCAGATGGGCGAACATCGCACAAACCAAAATCAGTTTAATTAAAACAAAATAATTCTTTTCAAGAGATTTTAAAAATTTGTTTGATGCTGCCAGTCACAAATTTCTGCACTGATCCTATTCTATTTTTATTATTCTCATATTAAATAATGTATATATTATTTCACTATTCTCTCTTCTAGAAATCGATTATGTGTTTCCTGGTATATTTAACTAATTTGGTCATGCTGTTCTTATAGCAACAAGCCAATTTAAATTCAAGAAAAAAATTTGTTAGATTAAAGAAAGTATATATATTGTTGAGTTGGAAAATTGGTAAGCGATTCAGGTACGAAAAAAAACCTATTATTTATTTATACCCGAATACTTAATGCGTAAGTTGTCATCTCTGGTGTTGCCGTTGCACACTTGATGGGGCAAATTGTTAATGAAGTTAGAATGTAGTTTGCTATAGAACTGCCCAAGTGCCAAGAGCTTTCAGGCCTCTTGATCATCTGCCTGTTCTCGAGTTAAATGTAGCGCGATAATGAGCCGAAAAATTTGCATTTGTACCGGGAACGCAAATGCAATAAACTCCAAAATAAAAGCGTATAAAAAGTAATCAGAATTTCAGATTTACCCATAAAGAAAAATAAACACACGGGCTAACAGAGCCAAAAGGAATTAAAAAGTGTGCTAAATAATTCATTTTTGAATTAAAATATAAATCACTTTCACACCATTTTGTCGGCGGCCGTGGATACCGCCGCTTCCCTTGTTGTGTCGTCCTTTTTTCCAGGACACTTGTTTATTTTATTACTTTTCAACGGCGCGCAATGCAAATGAGAGTGCCAGGGAACGTGAAATCTTTTTAATATAAAACTGAATTACTTTTAGCAGCGATTTTCAAGTACATCCCAAGAGCCCCAGACATTAAAATTGACGAACTGTAAAGGCGATGGTACGCCCACAGTCCTGCCCAGACCAGTCGGCCAAGCCAATTGCCCGGGAGCCCTAGCTGCCATATTTGCCACAGCAGGTCACCTTGGGTTATTAGGTAGCTTATTAACGTGGCCAAGAACACGGGACCAAAGCACAGCCAGGGCATCATTATCGAGTGCTTTGCGGCTCCACCCACAAGGCTAGCAAAAGCAATTTGAGCGCCCTGCGATCTTTTTAATAGGATTGCGTTTTGGGGAATTACCTGAGCTTAAGGCTGAGTGCGAGACCCGGACTTTTAAGCAACCACAGGAAGCGGAAGGGCAGCGGAAATGAAAACGGCAATGGACACTTTTAATTTCTCAAAATGGCAACTTGCTGACATCCGCCTGGCGCATTCGATTCATTGATTTAATGCAGAGTAACAGAGTGAATGCAGAGTACGGCTACGGCTACTGCTACGGTTCCGGCCCCTGACTGGGCAGGATGGCTGGCAGGCAGGATGCTGAAAACTGGCTGCTTTTCTTTCATTACCCGTCTTGGCAGCCAGAGAATTATTGAGACTTGTTGCAAAAGTTCATATCGTGCGAAATAATTCAGAAAATGCCACAGACTACTGGCATGGCCACAGCCAAAGGTGGGCAACTGCTGCTGCCTTTCAACCTGGTTACCTGGCTGTCTGCCTGTCTGGTTGGCTGGCTGGCAGGATACCTTTGCTAGGGAGTGCAGCTCCTGGCAGCTCCCTGGCTTGTCATTTGTGTTTTGTGAAATATGCGTTCAATTTTTTACGCTGCATTTTTCGCTTATCTGCCAACTGCCAACTGGCAGCTACTGCAGCAGCAGCAGCCTCCCCAACTGCTGAGCAAGGGCAGCGCACCAAAATCAGACAGCGAAGCAAAAGTGCTCATATCACGTATACGCAATGTTGTGGCTTGTTGGTTTGCTTTTGGGAGCATGTGAGCACATTGCAAATTAGCCAGGCTATCACCGAGAGGGTGCCAGAAGAGCTGCTGTGCTATGTGATAATTTACTCATTTCATGTGCCATTAGCTGTCAGTGGCGCCGCTGCCATTAAAGTTGATGTCTCTCTACTCGTACTCGTATGTGGCAAGTGTCGTTTGCCAAGCTCTCAGCTCTCAGCTTTCAGTGCTCAGCTCTCGCAAGCTTCGAGTCGCCTCATATTTATGTTTACACCCTGTTCCCAAAAGGCAACAAGAGTGTATTAGGCTAGTCTTTTAGAATCTGGATAGTATTATATTATATAGTATATATTGGTACCCCGCAACACTTCGCTATGGCACATTGTTGTTGCATGGATGAGAAATTAAGAAATAAACAGAAATTATTTTTTTTTGAATAGGAATCTAACAAAAACTTTGCGTACACATTTGATCTTAAGCCCATATCTCATCCGTGGTAATGGGTGGGCGTAGATGTTTCAAGTTGCATACAACAGTTTTTCGCTAGTGGGTATAGATCTTATAATAGAAAGTCCCGGGCCAGTTGGTCACAATCTAAACTGAATTTATTTATATTCTGCCGGTATACGACTGTAGTGTATGTTTGTATTGGTGTAATTAGGAATTTGTTATATTGCGGTTGCCTGTATGTTACTTGAAGTGAACCGTATATTGTGCCAAAATTAATGCTCAATCGGTGAAGAAATCTTCGAGTTCTTGACTATTGCATGCACCAATTTACCATTTATATATATATATATATAGATATATCTATATATATATATATCATATGTATATATATAGATAGGCAGATGGGGTTTAAAATACATTAATTCTCCTACACTTTTAAAGCTAGACTCAACAAGTTGGATAGAAGAACTACTGATGGCCTCCTTACAAGATTTGATCAGACGTGCTTTTGCTATGCCAAAATGGGCCAACGCAAACAGACTGGGAACAGAGTATAGCGCAGTCGGCCGGTTCGCAATGCAAGGTAGTTACTTGTTTTATGTAAGGTTTTGTTATACGTTCGCTCTCTTGTGCCATATTTATCATAGCTCACTTTAGTGGCGACTGCCTCTTCACCCAAGCATTTTCTGAGTTTTCCAGCCTGTGTGCCGATTTGGACACTGCATATCTGCGCTATCTAAAAGTTGCTCACTAAACACACACACATACACAACAACAAGCAAAAGGAGAGCAGGACAATGGCTTTAGCACTTGTCCGTTGTTGCACTTGAGCTCTTCCTTTGGCCTCTCACACACTCAAAATACACACACACACTCATACAAAGGCGTACTGGCCTCACACAGACAATGGCAGCTGCGCTTTTGCAGACGTTTTTGGTGGCGCTTCCAGGCGCTACAGATTCCCCGGCTGTGACCTAAATTTTTACCAAATTGGATAAATTTTTCGCATTTTCACTTTACTTTTTTTTTTTCTTCTTTTTTTTTGCAGCGCAACGACGGCAACTGCTTTTGCTTTTGCTATTGTTGTTGTGACTGCTCTTGTTCTTGCGATGCTCAGCTCGTCTGCTCATAGCCATTCAGCCCGTTGTTGTTGCAATTTCTCGCCACATTTGATTTATATCGCCTTATATACAAGCCAAACAACATACGATATAAGAACGGGTACGAGTATGTACAGTACTCTGCCATATCAACTTTTTTCCTGCTGCCGCTATCTCAATGCTTTTTGTCACCGCACATCTCCTTTGCTCTCCATTCTACGGTGTGTGTGTGTATGTGTGTGTGTGTATTTGTGTTTTGTGTGTGTGTTTGTGTGTGAAGTGAGTCACCGCAGCTGCTGGCAGTGACTGCTCGACTTTAGCGGGCGCGACTGCTCCTGCTTTTGCTTTTGCTGCTGCTTGTTTGCCACTTGTATCTCTAGAATTGAATCTCGCCCAGCCGGCGTCCTCGTCAGTCAGTCAGTCAGTCAGCAGCAGCAGCATCAGCAGCAGCTGTAAAAGTCACAACAACAGCAGCAACAACAACAACAACATCAACTACTAGCTCGGTTTGTCGTCTCGCTGGCCGCAGCGCTTTTTATTTAAAGTTCCTGTTGCCTGCTGTCCTTTTTGGCTACGTGTTAGGCAGAGCTGGAGTAGTTGAACGAGGATGGGGTTATTTTGGGCCCGGTTTGGTCTGTGTGTCGCCCGAAGCTTTTAATCATGATTTACGAGCTTGTCCGACAGACAGACAGACAGACCAGAGGTAAATATAAATGGAATTTTAAAATGCGATCTGATTTAATTATGCAAGGCAGCCCAAATAGAGGCACGGGCTAAGGTTAGGTCCTGCCACGGGGCCAGAAGTAGAAGCATATTTGTTTTCTTTTGCTTTGTTGTACGACATCTATTTTGACGGTAAACAAAAAACAAAGACAACGTGTCCAAAACAGTAGTTTGGCGCCATTGCTGATTATTCGATAGACGTACCAGCGCTGTATGGAGCAGAAAAAAGAGATATTTCTACAATGGACATTCTAGTATTATTACTACTTGGCTTAGAATGCAGCTATAAGTATCGTTAGATGTTGGCTTTTCCACATGGGTTTTTTGCTACTAAGCTTGGTTGAAATATCTTATATAACAAAGAATATTGTTCATACAACAAAACAATTTTTGATTGATCGTTGCGCTATATGTTATAGTGATCCTATACAGTTCCGACATCTGAGCTAAGTCTGATTAATACAGCTCTAAAACTAACAGACTAGCTTGCATGTGGAAAAGGTCTATATCGACTTGGCCATTAGTCCTGATCAAGTTTATATTCTTAATGCAGCTCTGCAAAGTTTCTTCCAACTGCATTTAACATTTCTTGACGAAATTAAAATTCCCTCTGCTGTGTTGACAATTTCAAGTGTTGACCAAATATATTCTTTTCTAATTTAAAAACGTTAAGGCTTTTAAATTGATGAATTTAATTTCTGAATATGTCCTGTAACGGAAATTGAAATTTTCCAAGACCCGCTTAGATATTTACAGTTAATATTTACAGTGAGCTGCTTCCTAAGAGATGAGATAGGAGAATTTACATGTTAAGCCCATTCGCAATCAGAGAAATGAAAATTGAATTTGGATTGATATCCACCACTGAAGCTCTAAAAACAGCACAAGTGGGTATATGCTTATGTCGATTTACAGTCGATTTAAAACTAAACCGAACAAAATGCCATACAATGTGAAAAATATTCATATTGCCTTAAATGTGGCATCAAAATGTCTTTTATACAGATTCAAGCAGCTTACCTAAGCAACATTGCTATGAGTAAATGCATATATGTTGTCATATTAGCATTGTTGTTGCTCTTTCTGCCATGGATATAAACTACAAACTCCTTCACAATGCTATAATACTCCCTCGTACTCTCTTTTTTTTATGCATCAGTAATATATGAAAGCACAGCAAAATGTTCCCCCTTTGTTGCTGTTATTGTTCTTTTTATGCCTGCATGCTTTTTGCACCCTCGCCCTTGTCGTCGCGTCGAATCTCTGGCCTGGCCAGGTCTGGTTGTTCTGGTTTGGGTTTAGGTTTTGGTTTGGGCCTGGTCTGGTCTAGTCAGCTCTCCTCGACCTCTGGTTGGAACTTTTTTGTTTTGCTCTTAACACTCGGTCCGTTGCACTTTGTTATATTGCAACCAATTGGCCGTGGCATAGGCAGCCAGCACAGGCAATTTATGCGCCATGTTGTCTATTAGCCATTGGGGTTAATGTTTTTACCACTGAGCGTGCTCGTATTCACATTCGCATTGGCAATTTCGTGTGGCATCTTTTAGGCGCCGCTTTAAAAATCAAATTCCAACAATTGGGAGCGTTTGGCGTTTGGGCGTTTGGCATGCGAAAACATGATGTTGATGTGCCCCCATTGTGTTGTGTGCTTAACAAAAAATGCCATGCAAATTGCAAAGGAACAATTTCAAATGAGACATATTCAAAAACCGCACAAGAAGTGCTCCCCGCCCACTAAAAAAACCCACAAATACCCGAAATCAACCCAACACAACAACAGCAAAGGCAAACACACAAACACAAATAGCTGGCAAAAATGTAGATGTGTATATAGAAGTTTCAGCGTGTGTGTGTGTGTGTGTGTGTGTGTGTGTGTGGGTGTGTGTATAGACGTATACATATATGAGCAAATATACATGTATTTACAGTACTAACATCAAACGTTTTGCTGTCGAATCGCACAGCTCCTGGTCGTTGTATTCGTCCTGCCGCCCTGGTCGTTGTCGGCGAACATCAACGACGTTGTTTTCCTTGCCGCTGCCATCGTTGACATCGTCATCGTCATCGTCATCGCCATTGCCATCGCATAGTCAATATGTTTTCATTCAATTTGCAAAGCATTTTCATAAAATTCCCCACAAGAAAAACATTGCGCACATATAAATGTACATACTTACTCGAATGGTTTCTACGTACAAGATGATATGCAAGAAACTTTGGCATGCCAAGCACAGCTTGGGCATTGCCAATAGGAAATTATGCGAAATGTGCTCGATTTGCGTAAACAAACCGGAAATGATGGTCTGCCTGCTGTCCATTTTGTAAATGAAGAGTATGAGAGGACACGCAAGGTTGCTCCCACTTCAGTTCCATCTCCTCAATTTTTCCATCTTGGTAGCCCCAAACTGCCCTCGACAGTACGAGTATTTATGCATTTATTTATTTGCCAAAAGGATCAGAAGCGTCGCCGCGCTCTGACTCATTGTGTGCCTATTATGCTAATTGAACAGTAAAAAAAAGAAAGACCCGAAAAACTCAAGCAAGTTTATAGGCGATGCGCGTGCTCTGAGCCCCAAAATAGGCCTAGGACCGGACCATAAAAATTTTACTCGCCGCGCAACTGAAAAGTATGTAAATGTGAATGTGCACTGGGCGAATGAGCAAATATTTTTAATAAAGTTCATGTCCTAAGCTGCTTTGCTGACCAAACGGTTCACGCAACATAATTAGAGAAATGCCAAGTTGTTGTTGTTGTTGTTGTTGTTGTTGTTGCCAGGACTGTAGCAGCTCTTGTGGTTATTGCAAATTGAATTAGTAGCCAAAGCAGAAAGTCGACAGCTAAAAGTCCCTTTTGTTCATTTGCCTTTTCGCGACGTGCCGAGCAAATCAAAGGCACGGCTCCCTGTTAGGACCGCACCACCGCAGCCACAAATGGAAATGGAAATTTGCCGTGGCCCACGCGACCTCAGCCCATTATACGTCTACAAGCCCCGTCTCCAGCCCGGACCCATTCTCGATCCCTCTGACAGTAACATTCCATGCCGCGAACCATTTCTGCAATTTAATTTCTTAAGCAATTTTCATAATCTGCAGCAAATTGTTTCTGAATGCTGCCGGTCCTCGCCCCAAGACTAACCGCCTCTGACTGGCCCGTTACATTTTATGCAGTTGGCTGGGACTGCATTTCAGCCACAAGGCAGCTGCCAACCCTCTGCCAGGAAGCGCCAACTCCCGACGTGCGCAATTCTGTAATGCACTAGGCAAAGTTTTTGCTATTTTATATTAATATTGCCTCGCTGCATGGCGCGTCGCCCGTGGCCCGTCGCCCATCAACCATCGACCTACAACCTACAACCTCCAGCCTCCAACCCCGCCGCGACCCTGAGCCAAGACCAACGACGTCCACCGCCTGCTGCATAATTAAAATTTTAGTTAAATTCTAAGCGCAGCCAAAGGCTGTTGACGAAGCAGCTGCCACTGTTCCTTAAGAGTCGTTCACACTATCCAGGATAACTTGCAGGACATATTCACTGCCATTTGCTTCATTGAGTTCATTCAGCACAACTAATCGCTAACTGATTTCCGCTGCTTTGCAAACGCCGACTATTGAATAAAAACCGCTTGTTCAAGTAGCTAAGCGCGTTTTGACAAATATTTAATGTGAATTCAAGTTTATCGACTTTATATGATTTATTTTAGGTCAGCCCAGATTTATTTTAGGTCAGCCCAAGTGCCATTTCAAAGATTAAAGTTACAATAGACAAAATGCAGCAAAAG
This sequence comes from Hirtodrosophila histrioides, assembly GCA_037075165.1. Classification (NCBI taxonomy): domain Eukaryota; kingdom Metazoa; phylum Arthropoda; class Insecta; order Diptera; family Drosophilidae; genus Hirtodrosophila; species Hirtodrosophila histrioides. The sequence goes on from JBAMCL010000646.1 coordinate 12,468,986, forward strand.
CGATTGCCTCTGGTAAGCCTTTGATTAGAAAAACGTTGTTTCAGACAAACAAAAATAAAATAAATATTTTAAAATGTTCTTCTAATTAATCAATTAATCCAAATCCAAGCAAATTAATACTGTATCTGAGTTCAATAAATTATATATGTTTGCCTTTATTATTATATTTTGTAGAGAACTAAATTTCCAGTTTAAACTGAAATTCAGGCCACTTTCAAATCTATGCAATACTTTGGAATGCTACTTATATATATATCTTATTCAATATAAAACAATTTCGTAGTGTGAACGGTTCGTAGATTCGTTGGCCAATGTTTCTGGTATGCAACTGCCCCACAATCTGGCATTAAGCTCAGCCAGCTGTTTGGTGTTGCTGCTTGTGGGTACTTAACAGTTTCCCACGCTTACCCAGCCCCCGGCGTCCCGCTTGGCCTATTGGCCCATTGACTGCAGCTAATTGTCGCCCCTGGGGCAACGCATTTGGCGTGCCCAAAATTCGCACACAAAAACCAATTAAGACGCCCGCGGCATGGTGTTGCCCCTCGTGGCACCGACTGGTGCGTGATAAATCAAATTTGGTTGCCTTAACAATATTTGCACATACGGCGCCCTGCACAACACAAATCAAATCAAATTAAAACATAAAGCGTGCTTGTCTCTGTGTGTGAGAGAGTGTTGTGCGTGTGTGTGCATGTGTGTGCATGTGGCACATGTACATATGTTCAAGCGGTGACGGGGTATAGAGGGTTGAGCTGAATTGGATATAGTCGTTTATTATTCTGGGCGCATGCAGCCGCCATGTTGAGCCTGGCGACGCGTTTATGACGCTGACAGAATTATGAGGCCTACATGCGTTGATTTCTGATGCCGCCGCGCGGCCCCTTTAAATATTTTCACGCAAATAAACTAAACTGTGAGCCGATGCGCAGCACAGGCTCGCAAATGGATTTTGCAGCGAAAAATCAGAAAATCGCAAAACGTGCTTCACATATTTGTGGAGCATTCACATTCACATCATCCTTACTCTCGCTCGCATCCTTAGCCCCAACCTCATGGCCATCATAAATACATCAGTTGGGCGCAGGCCTGCCAGGAACACTTGAAGCCTGCGTCACCATCGCAGACGCCGCCTGTCGCTGGCAGCGTGTCACGCGACCTGTCAGCTGGCATAAGCTGACATTTTTATTAAAATGTTTGCGCAGTGAACATTAACTGCGACAACTTAGAGGCCAGCCCCTAAGGACCACACGGTATGCCTGGCTGCGTGCCTGCCAGCCTGCCAGCCTGCCTGCCTGCCTGCCTGCCAGCCTGCTTACCTGTCTGCCCGGCAGCATCCTGTGCCTTTGCTGCTGCTCACTTGATAATCATGTTATTTGTCATTTGCCCAGCTCATCATTGATTGTCCTGCTTGCTGGCCATCACGATGAGCTGAGCTGCTAAACAACTGAGTAAGTGCTCTTTTGTGCGCATTTTGCACCTGTCTTTTGTTACCTTTCTGCCGCCAGTAGTGGCAACTCCTCCTGCCGTTGTGTGTCCTTGTTGTAACAGTTCCAGTATTGTCAACCGACTGCTCCAAAATTAAGCTGGTTAACTTTCTTGGACAGAAAATTTGCAACTCAAATTGAATTGATGACAAGTCAACAATGAATGACCAACAATCCATTTTTGAATAGATAATTTTGGTGAGCGTCAACAATAACTCTAAAGATATTAATTATGACATTTTTTATCTCTAAGCAGATCAAGTTAGCTGCAACGTGTGGATATATCCCTTACATCCTGCTCAAACCGCATTACGGGTGAATTAAGTACTTAATACATATGGAAATCATGAAATACATGATACATACTGTATCTTGTATATATAAAAACTATTTAACCTGACTGACTGACTGATTGGTGACATTTGGGCAGCCCAAACGGTAGAAGCTAGAACCCTGGAATTTTTGCCATACCTTCCTATTATACCTCAAGTGCAAACTGTGGAAAAAAATTGGTTAAATATATATCCGGAACTATGAGAAGATTGTATTTTAAAATTGTATGAAAATCTCGGTATGCGCCAACGTTGCATAACAACGTGAAAGTGCAAAAGAGATAACAAAATCTCTCTCTGTTGAATCGCTCTCTCGGATTTAAAACTTACAAGTGCGACTGAAATCGCCATATTGCTTATGTCTCTCAGCATTTTGTTTATGCTTTGCTTTCGATCTACGGTAGGTGGAGCGCTGCTGCTGAATTTATATATTTTGTGAAACCACGATTTAGTTACTTTTAATCAATTAACTTTATAAATTAATAGTGTAGTTTTTTAGTTAGTTGACTGATTGATTGACATTATTATTATTACTATGTACTAAATCGGCCAGCTGCATTCATATCACATTCACACTTGCATTGATCTAATGATCGATTTTCGATTAAGGTGGCGGTCGGTGGATATTTGTTAGTACCAACATGTATTAACTTTTCCGCCAAATTTGGGACTTTTGAATTAAATTGCGGACTTCGCTGCACATTCAGCAGTGCATGGGACTTACGCAAACAGAATGTAATAAATGCAGGGTTGTGCTATGTTTAAACAATGAAAATAATTGTTTTATAAACTGTCGCTTGAATTAAGTGCAGACTTTTTGCCACCCTTTCGCTTATAATATTATAAAGGACTATTCCCACCCGTCGCCACGGACGGAAATCGGGGATCAAAGTCAAATGAGTGAGATTTTTTAGTTAGATCGGCTTCAAGGTCATTGCCATAGCCCTACACAACAAATCATTAAGCATATTGCCCAATAATTTAGGATAGCCTACCTCCACAGAAGGGAAAATTGTGATACGCTATTTTTTTGTGTTTCTTATGGATGACGTGAGTAGTCAAATTCAATATAATGCATTTAAATCTTTCCGGGCAAGGCCGGGGTATTACTAGCTAGTATTTATCTATACAAGTAGTCCTTAGATGATTATAATTCTATTCGACTTTCCCTTTGGAATACAAGCAACGTGCACAATTTTGGGCGTGGCATTCAGCTGAAAGTGCCCGTAAGTAGGCAACATAAAATGCGGCCGGCACACACATCCTTCGCAGCTTACGCACACCCATGTGACATATTTGGTTTTGCTCGTTTGATGCATAAATAAAAAATCAAGCATGATGTACAAATTCATGCAAAGTACATTTTCATGTAACTGACAGCGGCGCTAAATAAAAAACTGAAGTACTTAGATCCTAGCACCTAAGCCTATGCGATATATTTGTATATAGTATAGCATCTAGCAGTGTGCTCGTATGTGTGTGTAAGTGGGTGAAAAGCCTTTTGAATCGATGTTAAATGGTGTCTGGTGTATTTCTGCTCTTTGAAAATAAAGAGTCCTTCGGCGTTGCTGAATTGTATTGTAAATCATTTAGTGTAGAGGTTATATATCAAATTAATTTTTTTTAACGTTTTTTTAAGTCAGTCGAAAAGTTAAACAGTATTTTATATTGAAATATGAAAACAAAGTTTGTAATTCAAATTTGCACAACATGAAATTAAAGAGTGTGATTAGAGCATTTTTATGGTCGACCTTATGCGCTACCTCATGGCTGCTTTTTTAAATTCTGAACAATTTTGCGTTGTACATATTCTTGTTTGTTTTGGGCGCCAGCCGCTTTCAATTTTCCTTTTTCGTTTTTGCTATCCACACTCGCGCCCAGCTGACGCATCGTGAATCAATCAAATCAATGTGGAGTTGTTTGCCCCAACCAGCGGTGGGTTTAGGTTCGGTTTGGGTGTTTGCTTTTTTGTTGTGGTGGCGGCACCAAAATCACAAGAAATGCAATACAATAAAAAGCAAATACGCTCGTAGACAAAAAGCATACATACACACACCCATACAGAAAATACAAAGTGGCGTAAACTAACTAAATAACAGTAACAATAACTTAAGTGTGCTTTGTGTATTAGGCAAGGGCAGGGCACGCTTGATGGGCGGCTGGCCTGCTGGGCTGTTGGGGCTATCTCGATATCTAGCTCCCACTCCAGCTTCAGCTTCAGCCTCAGCTCCATCTCTATCTCAGAGGCATCCCGAGCTTCAGGCGACTGCTGCAAAGTTTTTATTTATACACACGTTTCGTGTGCAGCAGCAGCCACGACAATGGGTATGGCAATGGCAACGTTTCGTTTGTTACGTTCGTTTGTTTGTTTATTTGTCGTTTGCTTTGTTTTGTGTGTTGGCAATCTATGCCAGGCTCCTAAATTGACTAGCCAGGCAACTGGAACACACCACACCATACACACACACGCCAAAGGAAAGAATCCCCAACGATTGTTAAAGCTCACGTACCGCACACAGCAGTTGAGACCGTCCGCCACATGTCGTATACGTAACGTGGCATATCTTTTCGCCTGGCATCTGCACTACCCCTACCTCCCCACGCTATCCTTGTATCTGCAATCAGCCGCAGTGAGTGGCTGGCCGCGCGCCCATGCGACAAGTGCCCACATTCGCACACACACTCACACACATACACACATTCTGAACTTTCGATACTTTTAATTATTGCGTACATGACCGTAACGCTCTTGCCGGACTTTGTGGGGCGACAACAACCTGGGCTGGCAGCAGCCTCGCTTAGTGCACGTATGTATTAATCAGAGAGCTGTGAAGTTTTTCATTCTGCGTTGTCCTTTGCTCCCCACTGAGTGGAAAGGACATTGTGTATTGTGTGTTTTGGCCTGTGCTAGTTTTCTGACTTTCTACCTTTTAGTAAAGTTTGCTTCATTAAAAATCAGTAGACGTTTCATATTTTGAGGCACGTGACACTACGTGCATGAAATCTCAAGAATTTTGGGCGTGGCTAGGGAGCAATTACCAAGCCGCATGCTGAGTTTTGTGACCGGACTAGTGGCTAACCCTGATTGACGCATAAACAGGCAATTAAATATAAAAAGCAGTTTCAATTGCTGCAATCACCTTCACTAAAGGCGCGATAAATGAATTTCCACGCACGCGTTTCAAATCAAATTTACGAAAATTTAATTTCAGGCTCGCTTTCATGGTTCGGCAACTGCGTGTGCGTGTCCCGTGTGATACACACACACACACACACACACACACATACACACAACAGCACACATAGAATGTTTGGGTGTGGGTGTATTTGTATTTGGTATGTCTGTGCTTGGCCGTGCGCTCCTTCCATGAACAGGCCATGGGCACGTTTCTAGATTTGTTTACTTTGTAGCCAGAGCGTCGAACAAATAAATTTCTATAAATTCTTGCGCGGCATTTCATTTGCCGTACTCGTTGTCCAAAAATGCCAGCACAGTCAGTCACAGTCACAGACTATGTTTCGAGTGCCCCACCCAGTGCAACCCCCAGTAGCAGGCAGGGGAGCAGCGGCTCTGGCTTATTTATTTATTCATTTGCTGCGCTCTCGCAACTCGTGTGTGTTTGTTTGCAATTTTCTGTGTGAAAGGATATTGCAGAGTCTGAAAGTAGACACAAAAGCAACCACAGCAGCAGCTGCCTTCAAACAGCAGTTCCAGAGACAGCACGCACTATGACCCGGAATTGCTGCCCCCTCCATAAGCATATTTAGAAGCATTGCTGCCCATAATGTTGACCCGAATTTTTGGCAAACTGTGTACAAATAAATAAAGCAACAAGATAGCAGATTACCCAGCGTTAAGACGCACTCGGAATGCTCTTCCACAATAGTACATATATATGTGTAGTTGAAGTTAAGAATATATATTTATTCAAAACCAACATAAGATCACTTGAAAATTCGTAGTCAGCAATTCGTATGTACTTTTAAGGTAACTCACAGTTTTATTTGGTATTTTTTTTTTCTTTTTTGGATTCCTTAAGTATTAAGCATTCTATGGTCGAGTACTTTTATAGGGTATTAGGGGCATTAAAAACAACAACGAATGATGAGCGAGGAGCTCGGTGCTTTTGGGTCAACTGACGGGTTAAGGGCATTCAATATATTTTATCTTCGCAAAGCAACACTCGGGCTGGAAAAATTGCAAGGGCAAAAATAAATAAGATTCGATTTATGTCTCTAACCCCAAAAATCGTTTCGCCAATGGCTTCCGTGTTTATTTATAGACGCTCAAATAGTTCGTTTAGCATCCTTGGCACTCACAGCTCGAAACTCGGCATTGGGGACTTTTATCACACAAGTTTTCTCTTTCACTTTCAGGCCGCAAACATTTTTATTTGCGTTGCGGATTTGTGTATTGTGCGCCATGTTTCGTTGCTGTGGCAACAAATTTTTAATGAATTTACACGTCGTGGGTATTGTGGGGACCTTTGCCGTTCACTGTTCCCTTATGCTGCTTTCGGGCTCATTTCATATTCAAAACACATTTCGCAAATATTGATACGACCGTAAATTGTTTAAAATGCGCAATATCAACGCAACAACAGTGCTAGACAAATTCTTAACTAAAAGCGAAAAACGCAAATCACGCGGCTCTCAAAACTTTCTTTGTGGCAGCATGGGGCGTATACTTGATTATTGGCAATCAGAAGCATTTACGGATTCGCTTTCAGCAGGCAAAAAGCTAGCTAATTGTATCATTAAGTCTGCCAACAGTCCGACCCGCCTGCCTCCCAACTCGATTACATAACGAGAAAAGTAAATTAAAATTGATGCTGATGCCAATTTTTAGTAAAAAGTTTTTCCAAGCCCGGCCACAAAATGATTAATTATGCCTTCATACCTAGACGTCAAAGGAGTGAATTTTGCTTTTGTGGCTTCCAGGGTAATGGAAGTGTCTGGCACAAAAAAGGCCAAGAAATCAGCTTCATACTACAACCGGATATCGTTATTACTACATAAAATTTGCGGCATTTTGTTGAAAATCATCGCCCCATTGGCGCTTCAGTGTGTAAGTGTAAAAGTTTTTCGATTATACTAAAGTTAATATAAAGTGCACTACTCATAGTCTAACACACACACATACACAAACACACACACAAACAGAAAATGCCTCAAGCCAATTTAGAAATGTTTGGCTTATATGAGAGATAACTAAAGGAATTTTAATTGGAACTCTTTGACTGCACATAACATTGCGATTTCGCACATGTAAAGTATCAAGACGTGTACACGTCTATCAATATATTGCCATGTGAATATTCAGAAAGAAAAAAAAAAAACTTTGATTGATTTATCTGCCAGTGGATGAAAAAGCAGGCAAAAAATCACAATGCACAAAGCTGTAGAATGCACAAGAGATGGCAACTTGAATGTAAAAATTGCAATTGTTAACTCAACTGACTGTACATGAGTTTTTGTTTGTTGGCCTAACCATCCGTATTCCCAACCTTATACCTTTTTCCTGCTGCTTCTAGTCTGTTGTCGTGGCGTCCTGTGCAGTCTATTTTCTGCTTATTAGAGCTGCCTGCATGTCCTTCACTGTCATTGGGTTAGCTTTGTGCTCAAGCTCTGGCCAAGCAAATGTATGCAATATTTTTGTTGCCTATCTTCTGTTGGCTGTCGCATGAGCCGCCTTTGTGGAGGAAAATGTGTAATATTGGTCGAAGTTCACTTAAAACTTGAATGCCACACGCAGCACATATACATATACACAAAACCATAAACTTGCCACATTTGCATAATATGCTGCCCCAATGCCACAAAAAGCAACCAACAAGCAGTAAAATTCTCTTGGCACGAAACGTATTTCACCAATAAATTGAGGAAATGCTTAACAACTAGCCGAGTCTGTTGCCCCTGTCCCTTGCATGTTTGCCATAGTTCCAACCAATGACTTGATTTTTGATTTTGACCAAAAAATCGCTTCTTATTTTTGCTATTCCATGCACATTTAGACTGCACATAGTGTTGTTCGGTCCAAGTTTCTTATTGCAAGTTATGTATACACAAAATTAAGCTAAACGGCCAATAAAGCTAAGATAAACTGTATATTTAAAAGTATAAATAAAAGGTTACTTCTGGGTGCCGAATATTAAATGCGTTTTGTAAAGATGCTGATAAATTTTCTCTATACTACTAAATCAAGAAAGCTTATATACAAAAACTCAATTCTTGACGATCATATGGCAGCCATAATTTTACGATTATGCGCCAAAATGAAACATTAAATTTGTGAGTTTATCCGTAATATCTCGAGAAGACTAAAGATTTCCATACTTTGTTGATTTGGAATTGCTCTTTTTAAGACTTTGCTTCCCTTGTGACAAAATTGTAAGGACTTAGCAACTTAAACTGAGCTTTGACAGAGATTTGAATTATTTTTAAATTTTAACTCTTAAGACCATTAATTTTAAATGATTTATTAGAAAGTAAGCAAAGGTTATCTTAACCATTTTAAATACATATCTTAGCATTTATATTCTATTTTCAGGCACGTGCTTAGCATCGAATAACTTGGCAACGTAATACCTTAAATAAAAGCCTTTAAATACTTTCCGCAGCAGACATATAAGACCTGTGCGTTTGCTTAAGTTTGAGCCGTGTCCCAAATGTAAATGCGTTGCAAGTTTTCGATTAATTCATTATGACTGGCCAGCCAGCCAGGCAACTGTCGTCCTGCGCCAGTTGTCAATGTTGTAGTTAAGGGCTTAGTTGTGGCATTAGTCGTCGATTTAACATCACCCCGGCCGCACTCCAAGCTGCAAGATTGTGTGCTAAGAGCGCTTAAAAGCGCTTCGGGCCAGGCTTAGGCCAACTTATGAATGCGCGTGATCACGAATTCACACCAACACATGCACACACATACATACACTGACACACAAAGACATACATTGAGGCAGTGCCACAGCGCTGATAAAATGCGAAGCGGATTAAGAGCCGCTTTCTGCTCGAAGCCTGCTGCTGGCATGGCCTACTCTGGCTCAAAGGCCGACGCCGTTGTACAATCAGTAAATGGCACTTGATTCACGGCGCAAGTGGAATTTTTGATAACTTTACCAAGAGGAAAAGTTGGTCAAAAAGTTGACTGTCGCTTTAATGCGTATAAATGCTTGGCTAGCTGACAGTGCCTATAAGTATGTATGACTCGACGGCAATGGCTATGCGGCACTTGCCGCTCTCAAAGCCAACTTAAATCCAGTGCTGACTTTGGCTTTGCTTCACTGCCGTTCTTCTCTTGCCTCATGTTTCTTCCTGCTTCTTTTTTTTTTGTGATAGCCAAAGTTGACAAAGTTTGCAGCTTGAACATTTGTGCCTTAACGCACAGGCAAGCACACACACACACCCACACACCCACACACACAAACATACACACATAGATACTCGCGTACATACATAATTCAAGAAGACGCTGGCGACACGTCACACAAATGTCGCCAAAAGCAACTCTCAATGCTCGCCATCAATCTTGGGTAGCTGACTCTCCTTCTGCCTCTGCCTCCGCCTCCGCCTCTGACACTGCGTTTGCCTCTGCGCAATTGAATTATTACTTCGGGTCGAACGGCGTTTTGGCCATTGGTCACTTAACCAGCAACGACAACAGCAACAGGAATAACAACAACATTACTTAGGAGCAATGAAGCCAACGACGACAACAAGAACAGCGACACTCATTTGCAGTCATGTTTGTTTATGTAACTTTCCCCGCTCTGGGCAGAGATGTCCGCAGGGAAACATGGCCAAATGTATAAATAAGATCTGGCCGGAGAATGGAATAGTATAGCACAAAATATAATAATAGAACAATAGCTATATGTCAGCACAAAATCAAAAGTAAATATGTAAAATCAATGTGCTTTTCAGCAATAATATAAAACATTTGTTTCTCCTTTTTATAAACATTGTTCTTCTGGTATTTCGAATTGTTCCTTTTTTGTTTGTTTGTGTATAATTTTTGAATAAAGCACTTCGTTTGTATTTATTATAAATATGACAGTCGATAAACAGTCAACAACAATTTTAAAATACTCATAGTTTACCAGAAAGTATATATTTTTTCTAGACTAGCTCAAAGTAAAGATCATCTCCATTATATTTTATCATTATAGTTTTAATGTAAGATCATATTTTCCTTATTTTAAAAGTTAGATTAAGTCTCCTTGTATATTTAACTAATATGATCAAGGTGTCCTAATGCATGATAGCAATAAGCAAATTGAAACACAAATAAATTAGTATTTAATTAAAATAAAAAGGATAATTTAAGTTTATAAACTAGCAAAATCTGGTTCAAAATGTATCAAATATGACCGGTTTAGTATTGTATATAGTAGTGCCAAAGACCTTATAATTATAATAATTAATATAATTATAATGATAATTATTAGGTCTTTGCAATACCAAATATTACACTAATATCAGTGGCCTGGGAGACTTGTATAAGTGAAAAAAGATAATCTTCTCTAAGACCTAACATATTTCAATTAATATTTGGGACAAAATTCCAAGTTATTGATTTTATTAAAATAATAATTAATTAATAGTTATAGAATTGAATAACTTAGTTGCTCATATTCTGTTTTTCGATTAAATATATTATATTCTTAACAATTATTATCTTTCCAATACACTGAAATTTACTAGTGGCTGCTTTAGCTATAAAATGGCTAAATTGGCAGCTCTTCTACAACTTTGTAACCTCTGACCTAGCTGCTGCCCCAGCAGCCACCTTGTTCATTTCATTCTTCTACGCACAGAAAATTAAAACAATTTTAACAGCTACTCTCGATGTTCCTTGTCGTTTGTCCTCTGTCGTCTACGTTTGCTCCATAAATAAAACATGTCAACTTGTTATTGCTGGCCCAGACAGAGTTTGAGCCTTGCTGAGTGTTGGGCCTGCAGCTTGTTATTGTTATTGGTATTGCTGTTGGTATTAGTATTGCTTTTGTTATTGAACTATTTACATTTGTTGCTGGCCGCTGCTAATTTATGACTGCTCCCCCCGTACTCTATTGGTCGGAAGTCAGTCATTTTGCGTCTGGGCATCAACGTGTCCTTAAAGCTGCCGGCAAATTGTTGTTCATAAATAAATATGCGGCGCATAAATCCCAGTGCCATAAACAATCCTGAACAGGCGTCAAGCGATTTATAGGCATTGATTTTCCAACACCGAGGACGTGATAAAAGTCTTGTAGCCCTCGTTGTGAAAGTGAAACTTTTTTGGTCAAACAACTTGCCAGTTCAGCCACAGCCACGTTGTTGTTTTGGCGGTATCCCCCGTGTTGGCCATATTGACAGTTTTGGCCGTATTGCTGTTGCGCTTGTTGTCACGGCCCGACTGACACTTATTAGATAAGTTTTAGGGCTGGCTGTGGAGGGCCATTACCGTTCAAGCTCATCATTTAGCCATTCGCATGACAGGCTGACTACAATTTTAATTACATGCTTAGCTAAAAATATTCGAGCGCCAAAGGCCTGCACTCTAAATCCATGGCTTAGTCGATGCCGTTAGAGATTTCGTTGTCTTAGCCTGGCATTTAAATTGATCAAAAATATAGCACAGCTATTCTGGGTGGTGATGATGCCTGCCTGGGCCCAGACAATTTCATTCAATATATAAGTAATTTCTTTGCCGTTTTTTATCATTGAGATGGAGCTGGAGTCGAAGCCTGGGCCTGGGCCCGGGAATGGGAATGGGCAGGGCCGAGGCCGATGAGCTGAGACCACCCACGTGATTTGAATATTTTTCCAATAAACTTCAACAGCTTTTCAACTTTCGGTTTGAGGCAAGTGTGCTTGCCCTGTGCCCGGCTAGGCCGTCTGTCTTTATCTATTGGATTTAAATTCCCAGGCTCACTTTCATGTCCGGCTGAGTGTTTTTCCTGCTTCACTTCGCTTCAATTTGCTCTGCTTTGCTTTCCCTTTGTGCTCGCGAACTTAAGCTTAATCGAATTTGCCACAAATTGGCAATAAATTTTAATTCTGAATAGATACCCCAGCGTTGATTCAACTTAATCAAATCCAGGCCGCGTTGTGTTTTTAAATTCTAACCAACTTCAGGTGGTCAGCAATTCATTCACGTTTGCTCACAATGTAGTTCATGTAGCCCATTGTGGAAGCTGTTTTTGTTGTTTCTCTTATTATTGTTGGGGCAATGCACTTTGCCCAAAACCCATTCAATTTGCAGGCAAAAGCATCGCGTTGCAGGCCAAAAAAGGGAAATAAACTCAACGGTAAACAAGTTGCAAAGAGCGAAGGGCAAAAACAACGAAGCTCACCTTAGCCAATGAATACATTTTTTTACAGTCCTCTCTTCCCTTGCCGCAGCTGTTCCTGCAACCACTTCATCAAACTCATTCAGCACCGCGGCAGCGCTTTTTATACCCTGTACTCGTCTAATAAAAAATATGAAAGGCTTGTGTTTTGATCAAGTGAATGGAAGCTCCAAGGAGACTCAATTCAATATTCACATTTAAACGATTGCATTATTTAAAGAACCACTGAATTTTGTTAAATATCAGAATATAATTTTGATCAATGATTATTGTTTCAAATGTTGTATCTTATACATTTATTTAAAGAATATCAGTATCTCATAGAAAACAAAATCATTAACAAGTACTGCATGATACATTATCTATGATACCAATTAGCAAATTTGTGTATCAGAAATCAAAACATTCAGCAGGTAAAATCATGTAGCACACATCAAGTGATCAAAATTATCGCTTATTGCGTTTCTAAATATCTGATCTTTAAAGCATATCTTAGTTTTTTCGATTTTGATAATGGTAATTGGAGACTACGGCACCAGATGTTTTAGTTACTCTCGGGATCTGAGTCCAATTAGATAACCCAAGCTTTTTCAGGTGTTTTTGTTGCTGTGGCAGCCGGAACTGCCTATTCCTTCATTTAAACACGGCAATGATGATTTATATTCAAGTTTAGAGTCCTCAACTCCTCAAAACATACAAACAAAGAGCAAACATGGTAGTAATCTATAATAAGCTAAAAAGTTTAGCTGCTGGATATGTCAGAGTTCATCATTCGAGCCGCACTTTGTAGCTGGACCCCTAATCAACTAAAACTGCCTTGGCAACCTAAAAACAGCAACAAAAACAACTGCAATTCTTGGACTAGCGACAGGACATACAAAATGTTGTAGTTGCTTTTGCTGTTAGAAATGCCGGCGGCAGTCAGGATAACGAGCAGGACGATTACGCCCACTTTGAAGTGGGTGAGGTGCTTGGCTATCACTCCTTGTCATAGTCATAGTCATAGTCATCGTCGTCGCCGTCGTCGTCTGTCCATCACCCAAAATTCAAGAGATGCGCGCAGCAATGCCCCGTGCCAAGCCTCGGTGCTTGCCGTGAAAATGGAATCCGGCTTGACAGGCCGGGGCCAGCCAGCCAGTTGAAGTTGCAACGTTTTGACACTAATTTCATTTCGTTGAAGCATTTTTTGTGGCTGCACTGAAGAGCGGCATCGACGCCAAGTAGCGCAACCATTGGACCATCAAGCGACAGACAGACAGAGAGTCAGACAAAAAATAAAATGCTCTCACGCATCTATTTCCACAGTGCCTGAAATAAGTTGTAATTGAGTTGCACTACATTTAATTTCAATTTGCTGGGGCGCTGTTTACAAAAACAGAAAAACAACGCCAGTTGAGTGACGAGTAACGAGTGAAGAGTAAGGAGTAACGAGTTCCTGAAAAGTTCTTCAAGTGCGCGTATTTATTTACATTGCGCGCAGTAATTTTGTTTGCATCTCGAGTTAACTGAAAATTGTAAACGGTTTTTAGCGCTGCGCGCCAAAGGCAAATAGACAAATACTCAAAGCACGAGCAGTTGAACAGACAGACAGATACAGATAGAGATACAAATTCACAGTATTGGCAGTCACTTGTTTCAGCTCGTTAAACTAAGTTCTCAAGTGCGTCAGAGCAAGCAATTTGCGTGCCTGCCGCAAAGTATGCAATACAAAATGGCAACTTCATTTAGTTCGTTGCCACAATGTGCACTTCGCATAATGTGGCAACACAGCACTGTCGAATATACTCGAATATACTTGAATGGTAGAGTGATTCTCAGCCACAAGAAAACGAACTTTATATGATGCTCAAATATGTAAATCTTAAAAAGGAAAACAGTAAGGCACAGAAGTAACTTGTACATTGCAGTATTTGTTGTCAGAAGTGCTTCAATCAATATTTAATTAAAATGCGAAATTCAAATGTATTTAAATTAAATAAAATATACAGAAATAAATTTGTTTCATATTCATTCCTATGCTTTTTGCAAAAATACATGAATATAAATTACCAAAGTCATGACTTTTTCTGGCAAAAAAATAAAATGAAATAAAATAAAATAAAATACATATATATCCAAAATCGAAATCAATCGCATGGATTTAGTGTTGCGTTTACAGCAATCAGCCTACCATTCAGTTTGACTTTTGACTTTTGTGCAGTTACCTTCGGTGCTTGGCACACAACACCTCGACAGGCAATTGCCCAACTTGGAGCTACCCCTCTACCCGCGCGGCTGTCATGCGTTTCCTACATGCTGGCTGGTGTTGTACGGTTCTGTCATCAATTCGCAATGCCAATGCGTGTTTGCTACGCTTTAATGCGAAATTCTGATTGCGCTCGAATGGCTTCATTTATTTTCACCAAAAAGAAGAAAAAAACGGGAAAAGAAAGCACGCGAAAAGCGCAAAAAAAAGCAGGAGAAAACAAACTCGACAGTTGTACATAATATTTCACTTATGCATGTGCGCCCCCAGTGAGTATGTGTGTGTGTGTGTTTGGTTGTGTGTGTGTGTATGTGCAAAGTGAAATGAATGAATGAATGAATGAATAAATGAATGAATGAATGGCATGCGTAACGCTGCAAAATTTGTTATAGCAATTTGAACTGTCAACGCGAAACCGAAAAAGTAAATTAAGAAACATTTGAAATTTAATTCACTTGCCAAGCGCCTTCAACTGCCTTCTGGGAGTGTGAGCGTGTCTCTGAATATTAGAATTTGTGACTGTGACTATGTGTGTGTGTGTGTGCTGGTGATACAGTCACAAATGTAACTACCAGTCTGTCTGGCAGGTGTCAGCTGCTGACTGCCATGACACAGAGCCCTTGAGCATAGCAGCAGAAACAGACATGCAAAATTAGGCGAGTGTCACGAATTTAAAATAACTTTTAATTCATTCTTGATGAGGATGCGGCTGGTGCTGCCACTCTACTGCTGCTGCTGCTACTTCTGCTGCTGCTGTTGCAAGTACCACATGGCGTATGAGTGCGGCTGGCAAATGTGCCCTTGTTGGCTGCTGGCACGCCTCGTAAGTGCCACATAACTCGAGCTTAGCATAAACAACCGCACAAGCATAAATGTTCGTTAAACTCAACCCAGCTCTGTCAGAGCCAACTGAAATGAGCGTGGGGTCTGGTACTCCTACTACGGTAGCAGAGCCATATAATAATTTAGTTTCCAGTTGGGCGGAAATTGTGAGCAGCCACTTGGGTATGTAAATAGCAGGTGGCCAAGCATACAGAGATACAGACAGCCCGCAGCCAGTGTGACCTGAGCCGCATTCGATTGCCATAAATCAAGATGTTGAGGCCGAAATAGGAATTGTGGCAGGAGACAGGGGCCAGGGGCGGTGAGCATGCTGCCACTGCGGGGCATCGACTGATTGTTGCTTGCATATGTGGGATTAGTGGTTGGTGGGGCAGGTGTGTGTGTGTGTGTGTTTGTTTGAGCCACTCAACCAAAAATACTTAATGCAAATAGCGTAGCTTAACCGCACTCTGAGCTCACTTGCCCGATAAGAGATGAAAGTAAAGTTATATCAAATGGAAATCGAAGCTTGGCTTAAATTATGCGTCCTGGCGCGTATGTCTAATGGAAACAGGAAAAGGGGAAAAACTTAAATAAAAGCCAATAAAAAAGTTGCAAAAGAACGCATTGAACCGCGTCAGGGAAAAAAGCAACAGCAACAACTATGCTACCAAGGCTAATACCAACCTGATTCCCGAGTTGTTTCAATAAGCTGCTGCTGTTGCTGCTGATATTATGTTGTTGTTATTTTTATTATAATATTGCTGTTGTTGTTGTTGTTGCCGCTTGTGTTTGATGCTTTCTAATCCGCGCACGTTTCGCTTTTAATATTTATTTTGCGCTTTTTCACACTTTTACACGCACACAAACACAGGCTGGGAGTCTGCGACCGACTGAGAGTCTGCGACTTCAAAGGTCGAAATTGTCAGGGTCTGGGTATGTATGGTTGGGCCTGGGTCTATAGACAGTTGCGGTTGCTGTTTTGCTTTAAGGGTTTTGAATATCGATGATTATTACGGATTGGTTTTTATTATGCACACCGCGCATCGCCCACAGTTCATCAATGCAAATTGCCACTGGGGCACGAGCGGGACTTGCAGATGCCGGCTAGTCGAGTGAAGTAGTCTAAGGTCCTTGCACCTCCTGACTGTGTGTTGTCACTCGTATTTGTTTGGCAAAACTGTGCATACCTATGATTCAATAGTGTTTGTTATTCAGTATTTTGGGTTCGCTCGAATGTTGTTGTTTACTTTTGAAAATAGACTGTTCTCAGTGAAACGAACGCGACTCAGGACGCGTATATAACGTTAGGATAGCCAACCGAACCGCACGAAGTACATTTTCAAACTGATTTCAGTCGAACGAGCGCAGAGCCGAAACGAAGCACGGCCGACAGCAATTCAAACGAAAGATTTGCCGAGCCGAGTGAACCGTGCGAATGGGAACGAATTGGGAATGAAACGCACCCGAATGTGGATGCTGTGGCTTGTGGATGGAATGGTTCCAGTATTCCAAACGTTCCGGCTGCTGCTGATAAGCGGCTAGTTGTGGCTTTTGACTTGCAATTGGTTTTGCCCTTTGAAGCTTGACAACAATTTATATTTTGCACGCTGCGCGCATTTAAATATTTTCACTTATTGTCTTTCTCCCTCACTCGCTGTATGTGTGTGTGTATGTGTGGGTGACACTTTTTTAATCACTTAAAAATGTATGCGCCATTTTTGCCGACACGTGCGTGTCAAAACGTTAGCGCTTGGCCAAAAGGATTAACAACGGAAAACGCACACGCCGCTCGGCAATTTGTTGCCAACTTTATTACAGCGACAAACAGGTCCAAGTCCAAGTCACGCGGCTATCTATATACATACATACATACATACATACATACATACAGATATATTCTTATATATGCAATGCTTAAGTTAATGGAAATAATCCAGGCAGCTCAGACAGGGCATCCAGGCAGGCGGCAGTTACTTTTTACGAGCGCGTAATAAGAAAGAGTGAAACGTGCAACCAGCCATGAACTGGACGTGATGCGTGGCTATGGAGTCAGAGTCAAACCTGAGCACACGTTAACTAAACACACACACACACGCACGCACGCATGCACACAATAGCACAAAATTGAAGTTTGAAAATGAAAAGCTTGCCATAATCCTGGCAAAATTAAAAATACCAAAGCAGCATAGTTAAGAGCAAAGTGGCGACAACTGCAGAGCGCAGTCAAAACAGAGAAAGAGAGAGCGCGAGCGAGAGAGAGAGAGAGAGAGAGAGAGAGAGAGAGAAAGCGAGAGCGATAGCGAGAGTAAGTAATAAAGAGAGTAATTTAGTGATAACCTGCCATGCCGATGTCCTGTTTTAGGTTACTGGGACAATTCTACTAAGGGGCAGTCCTTTCAGCTGTTTAATCCAGCAATTAAAATGAAGTTGTGTTTATTGACTAAGGGCAACGGTGTGGCAGGCGTGTTTGGGGCAGCTGTATGACAGGCGTTGCCATGGCATGCGTATGCATTGCACACCCAAGTACATCGCTGCCGGCGTGTCCTGAGTGCACTCAAGCGACTGCCTTTGCTGAGGCTGGAGCTCGAATGAACTCAAGCTCAAGTGTTTGCCATTTGACACTCTCTTGAACTTGGAGCAGACTGCGACTATGACTGCGAGTGCGACTTCGACTAGAACTATGGCTATGACTACGACAACTACGACAACAAGGACAAGAGTTTGCTAAGTATTTTTCAATTAAAACGTCGGCGAAACTTGCACGCATGATAAGCACAAAAGTTGCTCATTGTCAGCGCCTAAAAGCATGCTATAATCATACAATGCCGGGGAGAACTTTGCCCTGCTAAATTGCACAGCAGACACTGAGACTCACACAGATACTCACACAGACAGTCGACGGGCGCCAATCAATCTCCCTTCGCTTAAGCATATCAAAATGTTGCCATTGTGGATTTCTTTTTTATTTCTTTATGTGTGCGACATATTTAAATCTGTGCCGGGAGTCATTCAGTTCCAAGCGTTTAGGCAGTTGAAAAATGAACTTGTCTGACGCTGACGGGATGGCTATAATGACAACTGGCGCCAGTACTTAAACAAGCCCAGTTATAACTAGCTATAGACAGCTAGTTGCCCTCAAATCTGCTTTGCCTAAGTGCTATGCTTCAGCTATTGGGTGTAGCGAGAGGAATGAAATTAGGAGAAGAGTTCAGACTGGAGATGGGGATGGGGTTGGGGTTGGGGTTGGGGATGGGCTTGGGTAGTAGAGCAATTTGAATGCCACAAGCTGGACAACGCATTGCCTGTTGCTCAGTATATCTGACACGAGCTGCAAAGTGAAGCACGTGTTGGCATAGCAATTTGCCAGGGCAACAACGACAACACGAACAACAACAGGCAAACACTTTTATGTGCCGTAATGAAAAACTGTTATCTGTGTGCGCAATTTGAACGCAATTTGGTAACGCGTTTCGCCACATAAAACTTAAGTGACCCAAAACACACACATCGTCACACACACACACACATACACACACGGCATTGACAAACAGAAGCACGAGCAGAATGAATGGGGGAGTGGGGAGCAGCAGGCTCCTTTGCTCCTTCTCGCATGCGTTTGGCCATGTTTGTGGGTTTATAGCTCTGCGTGCAGCCTGCAAAACTGTTGACATTCGCAGAAAAGCCAACAACAAAAAACAAACAGCAAACAGACAAAAGACAATGACAATGACAATGACGCTGAAGCTAAAGCTAAAGCCTGGACTGTATAAGTGTGAGTATGAGTGTGACAAATGAAATTGTTTGGTGATTATGCTGCATTAAAGCCAAATGTACCGTACATAAAGTGCAAACATCCGTTACCAGTACCACTCATCGTCAGTCTCACCGTCAACGCACTTAAATTTTATTGACATGCCACGCCCACAGGTTGGCCCTGCCTCAAAATGCTTGCAACAGATTTGTTGCAGCCGCAGCAACCAACATTAACATGTGGCGTTACCTAGGAAACAGCAACAGCCACAACAACTAAGATCAGTTGTCCTTTGAGGTGCCAAGGATTAAATACCCTTTATAGCATGTGAGTTATTATATACTATAGTGCTCCGATTTCTGTTAGGCATTAATAACATACGCATAACTTAATAAGAAGCTATAACTGCTAATGCCTTAAGCTTACTAGCTATGGGCATCTGAGTATCTTAATTACATTTGTTGATTTAATCTAGACTAAAATCTAATTATGGCTACTTTACAATTTTCTTTTATTTTGTTATTTTTTGTAATTTTTTTTTTGGTTTTTATGTGTTGTTTTAGGTATTTGTTGCTGCAAGGAAATTTATTGTTTGGATTATGTTCTTAGGTGAAGTGATTTCGCTTATGGTTTTTTTGAGGAATATTGATATATCTTGATTAAATTTAGGGCATTCTTTTATTGTTAAGATTCTGTTGCAGTTTTCGCATATGGGTGGGAGATTATTGCTTATTATAAAGCTTTGTGTCAAGTTGCTATGTCCAAGTCGTAGTCTCATACATTTATTTGTGTCAAGTCGAAATAGAGTTGTCTATTAAAAGTTCTTTAAAAGTTTATGTTTATGTTGATTTGAGGTTCATTCGTTACAATTATTAACTTCATAAAATATATATTTATTACTTTAACAATAACAATATCCCGTTCTGCATATCTACAGATGGAGTTACTGCAATATGTAATATGTTTTCTGTGTTATTAATACGTGTAGCTAAGATACAATTATAATCAACAAATTAATAATAAATAATAATTATCGCTCCTCATCGAGAATGGGTGAAAATGTCTGAAAAGGACAGAACGGTGCATATTTCGTGACAGAACTATAATACCCTCTTCAGGGATACAAAAAAGCGCTTTGGTAGTATTTTTTTATGAGTCAAGGTTTGCCTGGCGCTTGTTTGCTAGTAAAATTTATTAAATATTTTTGTTGCTGCTGCTTCCGTTCTTGTTTATATGTATACATTTTGTTTTTTCTGCACTGCACCACAAAATTGCTGGCATGCTTAATCCATGAGAAGCTCTTGGCTCACATTTTTAACAACACAACACAAAACAAAAAAAGAATCAAGGGAGCGAGCTTTGGTCCTTTTTTTTTACATATTTTTTTTTATATGCATTTTGCATAATTTTCACATAAACATCACTCATACGCCATGTGCAGCGTGCAAGCCAAAATAATAAGCAAAACAATTTTGCAAGCTTAACACAAATGAACACTTGCGTCGGATCATTTCGCTGGGGTTTACGAGTATGTCAGGTGCCTCAGCAAACAATTGTGCATATAACAGGTTCTACACTCAATTGGACCAGAGCTGCCCAAAATATTACAAACAAAAAAAAAAAAAAAAAAATTGAACCTCAAATGCCAGAGCTCAAATTTGGCAGACATCAAACAACGAATGCTGTATTATGCCGCCAGCTATAAACATTTAATTATAAAATATTGTATAATGTGAAAACCCTGGCAAAATAAACATGCATATTAGCAAAGAGAAGCCTTGAAAGAAGGACCAATTTAAATATATTCAGTATATTTTGAATATATGTATGTATTTCGATATCTCAGTTCAATTTTATTCGATTAGGCTTTATTATTTTAAGCAAATTGCAGCTTGTATGAAAACAAAGGGTGAATATAAACTTGCATGTGTGCAACAAATATTTTATAAAAGTGGCAAAGGTATCAACAATTCGATACCCAGACAAAATTATACAATTTTAAAATAAGCTCGTGTGTATTTTTTTAAAAATGGAAAGGAAAATAATGAATTTAAAATGCATTTGAAATTAAAACCTCACCTTGAAGTAGACAGTGAAATTTCTGTGGAATTATTTCTGCGTTAAAATATTTGTACAAATTTAATTTAATCGTCAATTGCGTGCTTATTGGTTCTATTAAATAATCCAATAGCAGACAAGCGCTTAATTAATTCCCCAACATTACAAAAGCTGTCAATAGAATCTGGTAGCATCCTTGGGAATTACACATTTCGTGCATATTCTCCTTCTTGGCTGTTAACAATTTAATGCATATATCTTAGTTGCCTGGCGAAACTATTCTTCTGCTGATCTTATACCTGTGTATTGTACGTTACATGCAGAAAACTTTCGCTGGCAGATTGCTTAAGGCCAGTTCAAGGAACTGCCTTTGCCTGGTAATTATACGCAAAGGGGAGAGAAAAAAAAAAACAAACAATGCTAAAATATTTTCCACTCGCTTGCTTTGTAACTTCTTGTTTTTTGTTATTATTGTAGCTGTTTGTTTGGCTTATAGTTGAGCATAGTTGTGCCTTGGCAAAGCAAATTGTAGTCGGTTTTTGTTGCTGCTGTTATATTGTTTATGTATCTTCAGGATAATGACGCGCTCTTCATTATGCGATTGTGGGTGACTCTGGCGTGGCTGGTAGTCGGCTCCTGCCACTGCTCCTGCCACTGCCGCTGCCGCTGCCGCTGCCACAGGCGCTTTTGCTTTATGTTTTTGTGGCGCTTGTATTTTATTTTTATTTTTTAAGTTCCTCCGCCCATTGCGTGAAAACTTTTCGACTCCTAGACGTCGCGACGTTTTCCAGAGATAATAGAAACTCGATACGCTGTGCACATCTAAGCTTTATCTATGGCTGCCTTCATTCTACATTTTCCGCTGTTTTGGCATTGTTTTCCCCCAAAGATTGCCTTGTGGTCTTTTGTTTTTACTTATTTGCCCACACCGGCGCAGCGGCTTTTGCAAGCAGTAAATTTAAGTTGTTGCTGCTCCTCTGTGCTTCGTTCTCTGTGCACTGCGGTTGAAATAAAAATGTTGAATCGTCATAAATGGCTCCATAAACTACGTCAATAGTACCCATCTCATCGCATGGCCACGACTAGGGCATCTCAGCCACGGCTAGCAACTTGTAAGCCAGCCTCGAGAATGAGCATAAAAATGAAAATAAAATAAAAATAGTTGGCCAGCATAAACGCCTCCGTGATTTTTACATTGGACCGACACTCACCAATGTCCATACCCATGTCCGTGTCCGGATCTGACTCTGACTGTGACTCTGAGCCTGGGCTATGGCCTGAGTTCGAGTCCAAGCACTTGTCGTTGTCCTGCCCCTGCTTTGTGCACATTTTTTTACTTTATTGTTTGCATTGCGACGTCATTGCCATGGGCGCAAAATGCTAGCAGGAATTAATTAAAATGAATGAGGGGACATGTCATAAACAAAAGCGGAGTCAACTGTTGACTAAGCGAGCTTGGCTCTGGGTGGGGTCGTGGGCGTGGCCGTGGCCATGGTGTGCAGATAAAACCACATCAGAGACGAATCCACAAAAATGTAACCAAAAGAAACTCCATAAATATTTCAACTCGCTAGCTCGCGAGTGGCGCCATCTATCGATGGAGTGTTGTTATGTGTGGGTGTGTGCGGGTGTTTGTGGGTGTGTGCGGGTATGCATGTGTGTGACTATGCGGGGGTGTTGTAAAACAAGTCATAAATTACAGCCCAGCACTGTCAAAGTTCAGCTGACTGCGTTGGCCATCCGGCAACAGCGAAGCCAGCCAAGTGCCAAAGAAATGCTGCACAACCAGCAAATATTGCGCATACGCCGCGTGGCTGCTGCATGCCGCCGGCTGGCTGGCTGAGTGGCTGAATGGCTGACAAGTGCAATGAACTCAATTTGCAGACGAAAAAATGTTATGAGCTCAACATTTATATTGCGATAAAAATTGAGCTGCTCAGCCCGTCCAAAAACGGCCAGTCAGCTGACGTTTAATTAGCAAGAAATAAAATTTTTTTAAATAAAACACATAATGGAGAAGGGTCTGAAATTCTTTGATGTGGCTTTCAATGGTACACCAGTTAGGCTAGGCAGAAACTGAAACCAGTTCTATGACCATTTCATTTTCAGCTATAATTAACAAGGCTTAAAGCTTCAAAAAACACTAAGTCATCAAACGTGCCCCAAAATCTGCACGGTTTACTTACACGCGCCAGGAACCTTCAATTTGACTGAACGTACGACAAACACTCGAGTAGGATAACGCTGACAATGTTGGGCTTTTTAGAATGAGAATGAGAATAAGACTGAGACAGAGACAGAGACTCCACTCAACTGAACTAAAAACCAACCCGGCATTCGACTCCGCACACGCACTCAGCAAGCTAATTATGCTGCAAATACCAAAAGGATGACGCAGCAGAAGGCACTTAACGTCCCGAATTGCGAGTGTGTGTGTGTGCCAGTCAGGGTACCAGTGTATTATTTCATAAAATATTTTCTTAGCTGCTAGCACAAAAGATCATGTCAAGACATAAATCTCAACATTTCAGTTACGCAAAGCGAGCAAACAGTTGATGGAAACTACGAAGCCGGCTTAAGGCCGTCAACTAGAAGGCGAGCTGGAAACTACCGTCAATGCCATTCGCTACTCCTATACAAGCCTTCATTTGGCAGTTTGTCAGCGAGCACACACACACACACTCACACACACACATACACTCAAGAAGAAACACAAATAATAAAAATACTCGTGGCATATTCTCGTTGTCATTACTTTTGTGGCGCTGACACAGCTAATAACGCGGCACATGATTGTTGCAAACGCTGCGTATGAGTAATCATAATGATGCCTCAACCTCTCTCTTTCTCTCGCTCTCTTTCTCTCTCGTACACACAAACATGTTGTACCACCCATATGCCAAGAGTGTTGTCGAATATTTTTCGGGCAATGTGTAAATTATATTTCTTGCTGTGTGCGTAAACTTTGCCAAAGCATCAACGAAGAACAAAAGAAAATCGTTCAAAATATTATGAAAAATCGCCTAAATTTTCCAGCTGCAGCGAGCGTTGAAATGTTTGCTACAAGCTTCTTTTTTTTTTGTTGTCCCCGGCTTGATTAATACTTCCATATGGCAACTGGCAAGAAACTCAACGCGTTCAATTCACATTAATAAAATATACGAATTTATGGTTTGCTTATTATGAGCCTAGACGACAACGGGCTTATAGTAGTACTACGTAAACAGGGTGCCCGCTGCATTATCTGTAATACGAATTTTGGGAACTTTTTACATGCAATTAACATGATAGATTGTGCCGAAAGCTGAAGCGTAATAAGAATCCAAACATTTGTATATTCCTTAAAGTATTTTGTTATTTTGGTAAAGGAACTCCAAGCATATCCTAGACAGTTGGCAACTCATCTGCACCCTGCTCACATTCAACTTACGTCCTGTAATCCCAACGAATATTGTATGAAAAATTTACTTAAACGCAGTTTTCCGTTACATTGACAAAGTTTGCCCAGTAAAGTGCTCGAAGAGCCAACAATGATGGGTCCCTCCAAATGGCATACAACAAAAGGCCATACAACAAGCCACACAGAATGACTGGTGGAGAGCAGCCCGCATTCAACAAAATACATGTATACTATACTATATTGTATATGGTATGTATATAGCAAGTATGTATGTATATATGAGTTGATGTAGAAGTACGAGTACAACAATTCTTTGGCAGCCTGCTAAATGTGCGCATTTCTTAGACTTCAACGTGGGCCACAGATTTTATGCGGCATTTAATAATGCCAACCCACAAAAATCACATCCGCCAATTTACAACGGAACGCAACGCAACCAAATCGAAGCCAAGTCCTCGACATTCTAGATGTCGAGGCTGTAGAGTGACGTCTACTCATAAGAAAAATATCAGCCAGGACAAACTTTGCAACAAAGTTGTCCTCTACTTATTTGTTGCCTTTTTCACAATTCATTAAATTTGATTAGAGAACTTTTGCCATAAAAATTACGAAATTGTGCCGTTGAAGGCTCACTTCGTCTCCGGATCAGGCTCAACTTATGTGTGTATTTGTGTATGGGTATGGGTGTGTGTGGGTGTGTGTGCAAGATTTGTGTTTGTTGTACGTGAATATGATTTCGTACATGTGTGTTTGCCAAAAGTTTGAACTGTCAGGTGGCAAAAGGCAAAAGGCAATCGGCCAGCCATTGGAATTTTTCACAATCAATGGTCGCCACCAGCGTCGGGCCTGGCAGCATATTATTTATTTCTATTTTAGTGCTATAACCGGACGTGGATACATAAAAGTACATATTATATATAAGATGTTGCCTCATTTTTTCAGCGGGTCAGCAGGATGAAACTTAGAAGTTTTCTCAAGTTTATGCTTGAAGTTTGGACCGCGTGACTTATAATTAAATGCAAACGCTCGTTGCTATTAAAAAAAATAAGGCAAAGACATTGCCATTGCTTTTAAGGCTGATTAATAATTAAAACATCTTAATGGACTTGGCCCAAACGAGCAGCAACTCGTTCTGTGCCATGTCTCTATCTTTGCCTCATTGTCTGTCTCTGTCAGAGTGTGTCCTTGTTGCTGCCTCAGTTTCTGTGTTTATGTCTGCAACTGGGATTCTGTGCGTTGGTAACAAAAACTTCCCTTTGAGTGCAGTACCAATTGAATTAAGTCCCTTCTCTAAGTGAAAATGTGTTTTATTTTTTATAACTGCTTGAAAACAAATTAATAATGCATACTGGTTTATTAAAGCCACTGCAAGACTATCACGGACGATATATTTTCGAGCTTGGGGGATAATTTTCTAACTAAGCTGCGGCCACATTTCATTAGTCTGGCACTCAAGCTCGCTTATTGGATTTGATAATCGCTTATTTTGGCCAGCTTGGAGAATCACTTGCCAGAATTTTAAATTCAAGCAACACAAACGAGCGCCTGCATATTTCAACGCCGAATTTTAGGTAGGAAAAATGAAAATGAATGGCTTTAAGCTTGACCCAAACATAAACTCCAGCTGACCAAACCCACCGACTGCAATCCCCCAGCCACAGCCCGTCCCGCTCCATACCGTCCAAAGCACATCAGCAAACTATGCGCTGGCTCACTCACCATTATAAAGCAGCAGCAGCAGGACCCGGAGCAGCAGGACCACGAGCGCATTGAAGATTCCGGTATTCGGCATAATGTTGTGGTTGAGCTAAACGACTGCATAGAACAAGCTTTTTATGCCATCCAGCGACCGTTGGCAATGTCCACCCCTTAACCCCCAACCTACACACATACATAACCAGAGAGTCCAACCCACACACATAGGTTGCTTTGCGGTGCTGCACATGCTATAACGGTCTGGCTTGGATTCGCTCCTTTGTTAATACCTCTCTAATGCAAACTCTGTACTCTCCTGATATTTGAATAACACTTCTTCGAAACGGAGTCAGTTTCTTAATTTCGGCGAAATTTGAATTGAATTTATCATGAAATCGATTGAAACGAATTGTATTATAAAAGTGGTATTATTGTACATATAATAAATAATACCGAATATCCTTGTGCATATTCACCATATTCGACTAGCTTTAAACAACATTTGACTTGGGGCAGTGCATTTCAAATTCGGATTGGCTCCTATACTATGGTTTCCCGTGGCGTATTCAAATGAGAATTCCCACAAAATCCATTTTAAGTTCCGGCCACGGTTGCGCGGCCCGACAGTTGATCGGTCGTCAATGCCGTCCGTTAAGTTCGGCTGACGCAAAATTCGCATTCAAACTCCATGTGAATGAATACTTATTTCCGAAAATTTTCTGCACATTTATTGCTAAACAGTTTTATTGTGTTGCGGTTAGCGGAAATGGTTGTTGTGGCACCCCGTCGCGCTGTCTGTACCTCTGTTTTGGTCCCGACTCTATTGTACATGACAGAACGTCTTATATTTCATGCAGATGATAAATGAAGAGCCACAAATGTCCAATTAGTGTTAGCTTACCCATAGGTTTAAGACTCGCCGCGAAACCAGCTTAATACAAACTCAACTAACACAACAATCAAAATATGATTCAATTGTGTATAATATTGTGCAGGTTTCGTTTTAAAATTGACCCAATCAGTCCACTTTGCTTATCATCATTCTACAGTCTTTGATCCTTTCCAAGCAAAAGGAAATCAATTCCCCATAACAAACAATGTCTTTGTTGCTTTAGCGAAATCATTTTCTTTAGTTTTGGCAACAGGAAATTGGTGGTTGAGATTTTAATTCGTTGCCAATTTGATGAAATTTCGCCCGCTTACTTGATGAAAAAACATAATGGGAATAGCTTTTCGTTCCCAACTGATCATGCAACTTTATTCAGTAGATAACACCTTGCTTAAAGCTTGTTTCTAGTCTATATATTCGAAACAGTTTAAGTCCCACAGTTACAGAGTAAAGTCTTATTGACTTATGATTTCACCCATGCTCAATGTGGCGGTTGTTTAGCCCCGGGGAGGGGTCCATAACTTTGTCATGGCAACAACATGTTTGCAGTCAAAGTTGAATTAATCCATGCTCTCTTTGTCTATTTCCTAAATTACTGACTAATTGATTTCGGTATCATTTAAAATGTACAACAGCCGGCAGCTGTTTTGCTATGCATTGTTTCAAAATAATAATGGTTAACACATTTGCCCACTGGCATAAATAGATATTAATTAAATTTATATTTAAGCTCGCTTACAATTCAACAAGTGAGAGGGTTATTTCCAGGAAAGTACTAAGTCGCTTTTACTTATTTAAGTATTGCTGGAACAATACTCTCAAAGAATTGACAATTACAGAACTTGTAACACTTAAGCATATCAAATTGAACTTATTTTCCGTTTAAGTCTTAATTAAGCATACTTTCATGTAGACTTAAATAATATGCTTAAGTTTAATATATAATTTTTGCGCTATTTAAAACCAGTTCAAACAAAATATTAATAAGATTCAACGGCTATCTTCGGCGTGCCGAAGCTATATACCCTAGCAGCAATGTTTTTATACAAATACTCAAATTTCGTCTGATTGCTCCTTTGGGAGTTATATAAATAATATGTTCCGATTTTTATCAAATAATAAGAAATTATATAAAGCATTATAAAACTCTCAATCGTTGAGATTGGATGTGGTATTTGTTTAAACAAAAAGTTTTTCGTTTTTTCACCCGATTGTTCCCATGGCAACTATATGATATAGTAGTCCGATTGTAACTAAATTTAGTCAGATGTATTTAACTTTCCAGAGACTCATTTTGGGTGAGTTTGTTAAGGATAAATTTATCAACAAAAAGTTTATCATAAAAAAACATAGTTTTCGACAGATTATGCCTATGGCAGCTACATGTTATAGTGGTCCGATCTGGATGGTTCGGATACATGTACTGCCTGCAGCAAAAATAAGGATCAATTTTCATTACGATAGCTTTAAAACGGAGAGACTAGCTTGCATATAAACATTCGGACATCGCTATATGGACTAGGCTGCTAATTCAGAATATATAGACTATGTTGGGTCGGAAACGTCTCCTCCTTCAGTGCATTACACATTTTGTGACAGAATTTTAATACTCTCTGCTAGGGTATAATATTTTCCTCATAGCTAACTAAAATTGGTGTTGTCTATCAGAAACATTTGAATGACTTTGTTGCTCCAGTCATGAATATTAAACTAAGCTACTTATGCCCTCTAAGATGCTTTTACCCCCTGCATTGGGAAGGAAGTTCACGCCAAGCTCATCAGGAGTGTCATATCAATTTAACCTTAGGTTTGTTTGCCTTGCCATGCACACAAGTCTGATTGATTTTGCGGGGTTCAATTACATGGCACATCTTATTATAGACTCTGACCCCGCCCCGCTCGCTTTGACAATTGGCAGCGTGCTCTTGCATGGCTCCACGATTTTCCAATGTATTTGACATCGCAGATATTAGCTCAGCGAGTGCTAATATCGAATGCCATTGGCAAATGAGATTCGCATGCGAAAATCGAATGTAATGGCAACTGGGCGTTGTTATTGGGCATTGGGCGTGGGGCGTGGGGCGTTGGAGGTAGGTCGGGCTGGGCCAAGCCAAAGCAGTTGACAAAGAATTGCTGATAATTGACAATGGGAGAGCTCTGCTGATTTTCTGCTTATGAAGTAATAATCCAGCCACGTCAACAAATTTGATTGTCAGCATGAAACACTGGCATCGCCAGCACTTACACATCAACAGTCAAGAGCCGCAATCTTGTCTAAGGGGTTGGGGGTTATGGACTAGGGGTGGGGTGGGTGGTTAGAGCCAGACACAGGGATATGAACAAAATCACAGTCAGCAATACCGCCCGCCAGTTGAGTTGAGTGTATAACAAAATCAGTTAGTAAATCCACTCAAATATACGAGTACGGCGAACATTTCCATAGACACATTGACAGCTGCCCGCATTGCCGCATGCCGCATGCCCCACGATACTGCCGTGCCTCGCCTCAAAGTGGTGCTGAGCGCCCGCAGCGGATTTCTGGACGGTGGCTGCTCATATGAATATAGTCAGCGGCACATCGATTTCAGTTCATTTGATTTCACCCAGCCAATCGAGCACGGGACATTGTCTGACTGACAAGCCGGCGAACTGACTGACTGACTGACTGATAGTTGGACAACTCAATAACAAGTCAAGTATCGCAGAGGCCGCGGGCTGAGGCATGTCAAACGACACATGTTTGTTGTTGCTCCTGATGCTTTGACATGAGATTTTCAATTTTGCGTAGAGACTTAGCCAATGCCACTGCCGAAAAGGCAACATATATTTCAATAACGTGACTGGGTCGCCTTTCTCAGCTTTCTCAGCTGTCATTGTCAAGCGCCAATCCCGTCGAGTGCTTAATTATTTTTTGCGGTTTTGTCCCCATCTGTGGCTAAGCTCAAAGTGAAATCGCCTGAGCGATAGCCAGAGCCACCAAAAAGCTACAGCGGACGATGCCAAGGCCGATCTGCTAATGAAACCAAAGCGAAATTGGATTTTCATGTACTATGCATACCCGTACATGTGTATATGACAGACATCTTGACAGCTGGACACTCCGACAGTCAGCCAGTCAGACAGTCGCCTTCGACTGATGGGCAGGGCGTGCCCACACGTGCTTGACTTAGCCTGGTTAATTGAGCGTATATTCGTAATGCGAGCATATCAATTGTCCACTGTGAGTAAGCTGTGCGTATAAATAAATCAAGTGCTCTCAAAAGTATTCTCAAGAGCTTCAACAAATCCATCGTTCCAAAACAATTGCCCCAAGCACGTAATGTGGTTGCTAACAAGCTCCAAACTTGAATATCATAGATACCTGATACTCTATCCAAAAGGCAACAATAATAACAATCTAGATAATTTAATAGATTACAAATTGAAAAGTGACCAAAAGTTAAAAACATAAAATCTAAGTATTTATCGAGCAACGGCAGTTGGCCTTAACTCTAATTGGCTTAAGGGTATTTAATAGCCAAGTCTGTATTAAATAACCTTCCAGCGTGTTTATTTTGAACCACTGGCGTAGCTGGTTGGGTAAATGGCTAAACTGCAACAGCAACTGTAAAATCTTTAGGATTAGATGCAATCAACAATAACAGCAGAAACAGTAGCCAGAAGCCAGAAGCAAAGCCCGAACAGCTGGGTAAACTTTGCGGAGCATAGTATGTCAATTCTAATTGTCATTACGTATACGTAAAGTGCACAGAAAGACAAACGAGTTGGCCACTGATACCCAATGACAGACAGCAAACGAGAAAACGAATGGGAATGAGTCTGAGCAAGGTTGTGGCAACGCGACTGCGACTGCGACTAGGACCAGAGGATGAGTCTAAAGTTTTTGGGCCAAAAGAAAAATGAAAGAGCCAAAAACTTGGCTGTCGATGAAGACAAATGCAAGGAGAATAAAAACAAAAAAAAAATATTTAAAAAAAAACACAAGTAATGGAGTTTGTTTCCGGATGCCGAAGATAAATATACTCTTGCAGACAAAATAATTGATTTTCAGCAATGATAGTTGTGGAATATACGAGTAGTAAATCAAAAATACTCTCTTTTTATATGTTTGACACAATATGTTCGTTTAAGCCCGTTTTCAAATTAAACTAAACTTGATGAAAAATCCATTTGTTCAAGAACAAATGTTCTTATCTTTATTGTATAATCATCAAATAAAATTATTACATTATTTTGCCATTACAAATTTTAGGAGAAACACATTTTGTGATATATTTGTAATACCTTCTTCAAGAGTACAACAACGAGAAAATGATGAACAAGGCAACTAGTAAATGGCAATGGCAATGGCAGCAGCAACTTGTGCATTTTGTAAAGTTCAAAAAGCATGCACACCCACATTAAAAACAGCGGAAAGCCAACAGCTGCCCCTACTATTGCAGCCCCAGCTCCTACGATATAACTGCCCCCATGGTTAGCCAAAGCCAAACAAAACACTAATGAAGGTAGTCAGCGGTGCAGCGACTGCTTGGTCAACGCCAGACCACTTAGATTGTGTAGATGAAAGAACGTCTTGAGCTTTGTCTATCTTTTTCGTTTATATTCTTCGTATTTTTTTCTTTTTTTGTTGGCTGAGTAGAAGAGGGCTTGGACGAACGTCGACGGGGACGACATACGGCATCGATAAATTACAAAGTTAAACTAAAATTAAATTCTACGCCAAACAATGCATCTTGCCAGGGCTGCTGCCAGTGGCCACCAGTAGCTAACAGTGGCCACCAGTGGCTGCTATTCCGTTCCTTTTTCGGCTGGATTTAAGCTGCCTGTCAGCCAAGGCTCCTGTCCGGGCTTTATATATAGCATTTCCATGTTGGCGACTAATGCAGCTCAGAGGATGGCCATGGCGCCCAGTCTCTCCGCCAATGCCATTCATTATGCCGGACATTTTTGCTGGGCATCGGCAACGATGCTGCTTAGTTGCCAACAGAAACCAATCATTGTGATACTTTCATTAAAATGTTGCTGCTACTGCTACTGCTACTGCTACTGCCACTGCCACTGGCATTGCGTTTGCCTTTGGCATCCTTCTGCTTGGCATCTTGTGCAACTGCGGCGCCTTGCCTGTCCGCCTTTTGTTTATTGATTTAAAATGTAATAAACGGCATTAGGAATGCATTGAACGGCGCTTCCATAATTCGCACGCCGTCGGAATGCAATTTAATTGAACAATGTTGTTTGGCGCTGTCATTGTTATCTTTGAGTTGCATTTGTTGCTGCTTGCTTGGGGTCGCCTCGGGGCAGCTGCGCGTTCATTATGTATGCACAGGGGGTGCCGTAAATTTGATACACTTGTGGGCGCCGATAATTTAAACGAGATATGGCCACAAGCACATATGCACACACATATGCACACACATACATACATATATTCGTGACTTTTGTCGTAGACACAGATACAGTCAGATACAGAGGACATAAGGACAAATGTGCGCTGTCGGCTTTGTTTGTGGCAAATCATGCCATAACGGTATCTATTAGCACAAACACCAAAGGCAACACCGCCACGCCGTGGCTGCAATTCTGTGTTGGCTTATTTGCTCGCTTTAATTGCATTTCAATTTCTTGTTTAATTAAATGCACTTGCATTGTGTGCGAGCAGTGAAACGGAGAATATCTTCTAATTGGAATGCATTCTACGAAGGCCATTCTCAAATTCGATAGTCCACTGACAGCACTTACAGATAAAAATATAATTAAGATAAATACAAAAATGTAACTGCACTAACTTTCACTTGAAAATAATTGTTGCTAACAAGAATGAGCCTTAATGAGCTGCCCAAAGCGTCAGCCTATGGATTCACTGATATAGATATATTGTAATCCTTCTGAGCCAGCAATCAATCTTTCTGAACAAATGGTAAAAGTTTCTCTGGGTTGACCTTCCCTATATCTTCTGGTACGAGGACATGTCTCTCTAGAACTCCGGTTCATCTTCTGTGTCTCTGTTTAGTAGATTTCATCTCCTGTCCATATGTTTAGTAGATTTCTTTGCCCACAAAGTCGTTTCAGGAGACCAGTAAGTTCCCTGCGCGAATTCTTTTCCATTGGTATTATTTGCTGAACTAAGCAGAGATTGTGAGATTATAATTTCCTAGAATTGACTTGGCTGTAGATATAGACATGTTAAAGACTGAGCAACAAAACAAAAGTTTATCAGATAAGAAAACTTCTTTTTAAATATTGAATACATTTGCGCACACTTATTATAACCAATCACCTTAACTGATTAACGTGTAGTTGATCATGGTATTTTACCAAGTACTCTTCAAATGTGTAATTGGGGGTGATAACACTGTCAATTTAACATACATATATATTTATAGTAATATTATTTTACAATTTTAGAGTTAGCTTAAAAATACCATTCAATTTATATATTAATTTCAACTACTTTCGCCTGTGGTCGATGCATTCTACGCAAATTATGGAACAATAAAAGCCACAATTTGCATATTTTGTTGAAAAAGAGTAAATTGGGACTGTGAAATATCCGTATGTCTGTCTGTCCGTATGAACCCAATTATTTGCACTACATTTAAATAAGAGCAACCAAACTTGGTACACATGAAGTTTCAAGGTCACTAGCAACCCAAACCAAGCCCCCTAATTTGGCGAAAACCTGTATCTTCCACATTTTCACATTTATAGTCACAAAATTTGGCATGCAAAATAATGTTAAGGTTCTTGACAGATCTGCATCAACGAATTTTTGCCACCCCTACTCCCTCCCTATCAAATAAGCAAAACTATATCTCCCACATCAAGTAAACCATATCTGTATGTATTATGTCATTGTGTTAGTGTCAACTTTAACACGTTATATCGGTGATATATCGAAACGATTTACGTTTATAATAAATGTTGCACAGAGATTATTTAAAACACTTTCGAATGGTACATAAATGATCAATAGTGGTGCACAACTAAAGGCGTAAAAGGAACCATAAGAATCATGTTTGCCTATTCATATGTAGTATGTAATTACTACATGTTTTATAATTAATAATAATCAAGATTAACTTAAATAGTTAGGGTGCTGCATACAGTTTAACTAAAGATTACCTGGTGAGTGACCTCCGTTGCGCTTATCATCGCAGCATCATCATTTAACATTTCTGTCCAGGGCTGTACTTATCACTCGTGTGAAGGAACCTGTCTAA
Source organism: Hirtodrosophila histrioides (assembly GCA_037075165.1). NCBI lineage: Eukaryota > Metazoa > Arthropoda > Insecta > Diptera > Drosophilidae > Hirtodrosophila > Hirtodrosophila histrioides. The sequence goes on from JBAMCL010000646.1 coordinate 12,503,216, forward strand.
GTAGCGGAGACACTCACAACAGCAACCAGTGCAAGCCAGAAAAATCCTTGATGCCGCAGTGCTTTATATTAATGCGACGCTTCCCGGCCACATGCTGCGCTTTTGCCTCGAGCGGCAACTGCAAATTGCAGCATGATATAAAAAATATACAAGTAATAATAATAAAAAAAAGAAAACCCTCGCGGAAATTTATATGATGCAAGTGACACTACAAGGCCGCACTCGCACTTACACACACACACACACACACTCGTAGTCGGAGTCGCGGACGCGGACGCGCTTTCCACTTTCCACTTGACACTCGGCGGCTAACCTTTTGCAGGCAGAGCGTTTTGCGGAGTCCTTGAGTGGCTTTTTTCGGCTGTCGGCTCTTGAGCGTAGCAGGGTGTGTTGGCTGGGGGAGAGTGTCCTCACGACTTTGTACCACAATTTGTGTTGACATCATCAGATTAAAAATTGGGCGCAAAAACAAGCAAAAACAAATATGATTTCTTAGATGCTCATGCTCATGCCGCTGATGTTGTTTTAGTAGTTGTTGTACGAGGAGTGTTCGCTGTATATGGCCCACCCCAGCCAGGCTTGTGGCCTGGCATTTAACTCGTTTCACTTCATAAATTCACTTTTACGTAATAAGTTGGCCCAGGCCCGCTCTGTTCCCTAGCACCCTACTAGCTTTTCCGCTTTCCATGTGTGTCGCTTCCGTAGAGTCGCTCACTTTGCATTTCGCGGCTGGCTGACTGATTCAAGCGTGGGCTCCGACTACGAGCCCGGTTTTGCGTCCGCCCCCGTGGCAGTGCTTGTCTCAGGGTACGGCTAACGCTACGGCCCAGCTCGGCTGCCTTTCTATTCTTTATTTGAGTTATCATGACACATTTCGCTGGATTCAGTCATTTCTTCTCTGCTGGCATCTTTGGCGCACGGCTGTCACTGCGACATGGCGCCAAGTGACTGCGTGTGTTACGCTATATAAGCATGTGTGTGTGTGTGTGTCTGTGTGTGTGTGTGTAAGTGTGCCATCTTTGCGTCTGTCTGCATAAGTGGGTGGTTGTGCCCACCTTAACAACCCATCGAGCGCCCAGTTCTGGGGCCAAGTCTGGTTTCGCACTGCTTGGTTGCCTTGCCATTTTAAAGCAATTTTCAAACAAATTTACTGTCATTAACTTAGACAGTTGATGAAATTTATGTCAGACATATCAACATCATGACGTCCCACAACCGCACCCCCCAATCACCAGCCTCCGCCTTTGTCTATACCCAGTCTCTGTGTGTGGCAGGCGCTCGAGTTTGAGTTGAGTCGAGTCGAGTTTGAGTGAATGACTTCAAAAGCAAAAAGACATTAAAATTTTGTTTACACAAACTCAACGAATCCAATTTAATTCAATTCGTGTGTTCATATGTGTACGTGTGTGCGTGTGTGAGTGTGTAAGGGTTTATATACGTGTGTTGGTTGCATGCAACGCCAGCAACAACAAATCGTTTACCACAGTTCACTGCCTTACATCATAAAACGTCTCGCTCTCAGTAACTTTACCCATCACTGCCAACATTTTAGCACTTTGCCAGACCCATTTCTGTCTCCCTCTCTCATTTTCTCTCTCTCTCTCTCTCTCTCTCTCTTTCACTCTCTCTGCTCCACTGGCCTTGTCTCTTTCACTCCCTTTCGTTCATGCCTTTCAGACAATCGATCAATTGGGCTGCAGTAATTTGTGGGCAAAGGCGCAAAGTGTTCGCCAACCTCGCTGCATATGCCAGGAGTTACACCAACAAAACTGTACAACTACTTCACTATATAAGGCATAACGATGCAACCCAGAAAAAGAAGGAAAATCCGTCACAACACGTTTGTGCCCTAACTGATATACGAGCAAATTACTATACTGTATAACGAGTTACTTAGATTGTAACAGGAGCGAGCAACGGCCATGCAAAAGGTAAACTTTATCTGCATCTTTCTGACAACAAAATATAGTAGAATTAAAATATTAACTTTATTTAAGTGTAGTTTGTTCTTAACTTCATTTACCTATAGAAAGTTAACCCGCATCAATTCCAAAACAATGTTTTATTATATCATAAATTCCCTTTAAAAATATTTTACCTTTGCCGTTGATGACAGTTATACGCATTGTTAAAAACCATTTGTCTTAATTTACGTTAAATAATAACATAAATAACAAAGCCAGCAAATATGTTTGTCAGTTTTAAGTCAATCATAAGCAAACTATTATTTTTATAACCTGTCTGCTTATAAACGTATTATACAAAATAAACTTTTTATGTGGATTTTAAGAATGGATTACATTGTTGCGATCAAAGTAAGCGGAACAAATGTCCCATTTATAAATACATTGTGAGATCCAAGTGCTCAAATCATATTTTGTATAATATTCAAATAGCATTTCATAGCTAAGGTATCCTCTTTTGACAGGACTCCGACAAAAGGCATGCAGGGCAAATCGTGTGCAAATTTTAATTTTACGAGTACTTGCGTCACGAATCAAGTTCGACTTTGTTGCGCCGTCTGTCATAAACAGCAGTTTATACGGCAGCTCAGTGTTGCCAGCATATATGTACTATATCTTTTCCTTCTGTGAGTAACTGGGGCGTTAGCATGACGCGAAACTGGAAAGGGACTGAAAGGGCACTGGGGAAACCGGTAGCCTGAAGCCTGTGTAAATTAAGCGGCAGTTATATCTCATGCAACTTGTCCAAAGCATCTCATACGAGTAAGCAAGTATAAACAAAAATGGCCTATAAATGGCTTTAGTTCAATGTTCGATGCTCGATGTTCAATGTGATGTGGCGCAGTGTTCCAGAAAATGCCAACATTGCCATTGTCAGCGAGTCCTTGTCATCATAGTCATCGTTCAGAGCCTGCTGCTGCTGTTGGCGCTTGTTAATCCGGCATTGTTTGCCTTATAAATGCGTTAATTTTATGACAAGTTCATTTTATTGGTTTTTCTTGTTTGCTATCGTTCTGTTTTCGCATTGGTTTTTACAAGCCAAACATAAAGCGACAGACATCAGACAAGGCACAAACAACAAGGCAAAACACTCAATTTGATCGTCTGTTAATTGCTTGTTTTAATTGTTGCTTTTGTTCCCAGTGTATGTGTGCGTGCGAGTGACAGTAAACCATTGTCAATAGCCATGGTGAAAGCATATACTACTACCGCAATATAATCCAATATTTAATACCGTAGTTGCCTTAGCTTGCAGTCCATTGTATTCGATTCTGGTCGGTGCAATCCAATTTAATTGACAACTGCATTATGATTAAATTAATTATGACTTATGTAGTTGTTTTGGTAATTGAGCACTCACAAAGGGCTACAGCAAATGCTCAGCCACAAAACAATAATAGAAGGGTTAATTGTTGTATACATGATGTCAGAGATTGATATACTGGTTGGACGATGACCACAGGTATAACTTCTAATTATCTGTATCCAAGTGATGCCAGAAATGAACTTACTGTCCGGGTTTGCTGCAACCCTGTCAAACAGGGGACCTAGCAACCGGGGAACAATCAACTTTTAATTGGAAACTATAATTTTTTTCCATCTACCTCTTGACTTTCATCGCAGACACTTCAGTTTTTAATACAATATTATTAACGGAAGCTGCTGCAGTCTGTTGAGCTCTTCATTATCCAGTGGCCAACGCTCAGTGGCCCGCTTCATCGCGTTTTTCTACCTGCTGGGGATACGTATACGCCACACTGACCATAATTAACTCAAATTCCCTTAATTGACTTAAGTTTTAAGTGTCCTTACGTTGTTGCTGCTGCATGGGTGGAAATAATACGAGTATGCTGCGCTTTCACTTGCAACTGCAGCACAGCTCATGCAGCTTACAAATGAAGTTGTTACAAACTGAAGACATGTGCCACAAGTTTATGACAATCGATCGCGGCACCTGTGCCCCCAGAGTCCTTCGCCCTCCGCAACTATCCCACATATTGAAGGACTCACTTGGCGGTACGCTGCACAACTGCGCAGTCAATCATGCATGTGATGTCGCCGCCAGGCTTCAGCTCCATTTCCAGCTCCAGCTCCAGCTCCAGCTCGAGCTCGAGCTTCGACTAGGACTCTGACTGTGTTGCCTGCTGTCTGGAAATAAGCTCGTTAGTTGCTTGTATTGGCTTTGCCCCCGTCCTCATATATGTGGCTGTAGCTGTTGCTGTTGTTGCTGAATCAGCAAAATACGAGTATGTGCGCTGCAAGTGAACTGATGTGCTTGAGTAGTTGCCTCCAGGCTGGTTGGGCAAACTGCATAAATGTCAGCTTGTTTCCAGTTATCACACTCTTTTTTTTAAAGCAAGCGAATAGGCACTCGGGCATATTGACATAAAGGACACAACCAAAATCATGTCCCCGTTGGGCGCAATAAATTTTAAAGTGTCCAGGCTTTAAGTTCGTCTTAATGTCAACTTAAGGGTAACTAGCTAAAATGTGTGCGGCTTTATGTGAATCTTTATATTAAATACGAGTAGCTTTAAGGCTATAATCGTTGGGAGGTATGTGCTTGTATTACGTGTACTTTTCAGTTGGCAGAGTTCATTTGATATGCGACCCTGTGATACAATAAAAAATCGAATACGAGCCCTCAGAACTGGCATCCACATACTACACCTCGAATAAGCGTGAAGTCGTCAAAAGGAAGCGCTGACATGGCCACTTGATGCAGTAGCTCCCTTGCCGACTGCGCTCTTATTCATTTATTGTGTGAGTATTTTTTCCTGTTGACACACAGATGCACACATACACACACTCGTTTACTGACCAGGCAGCACAACAAAGCGACCGAGGCGACTCATGCAGCAGTCTCCGGCCCTTGCTGCCCGCCGCTTGTCATCAATCTTCCTTAATAGATGTTCACACAATTGAATTATTACATGTGTCCAAGTGGCTGGCAACTGACTGGCTACTGCCCACCGCTTTCCTCATGGCCTCTGCTCATGGAGCTGTGCGCACTTGACACTGCTCATATGCGATGGCAACTGGCACAGGACGAGGAGGACGCTTACAGTTACCTCGCCTTGGTTCCTTCTGCTCGCTGACTGCATGTGTCGGACATTAATGTTGTTTGGATTGGACGAAATGAAAACAGTTTCTCGGTATTTTGTGGTTCAGTAAGCGGAGCATTGGGTACGGGTGAAACTTCCTCAACATTTTCTAATGAATTCTAAATTAAAGCATTTTTATAGCATTATATTGTTATGAAATATACCGAGTTCAATATACCAAGTTGCTGCTGTCAAGACGATTGATTATAAATTGTGAATGTAAAGATTCACATAATTAAAATGAAACTACTAAAATATGCTATTTGTATTGATACCATGAGGTGACAAAAACTCTCCATGAGATATTTGCTTGATTATTTTTAAGATCTGAAATCAGCAGAAGACTCGTACAGAATATTCGTGCGTCCAACATAAACAAAATATGTTAATAAAGCATCTCGAAATAAATTTAACACATCAAAAGCAACTGACTACGAAGCTTATGCGTTTTTTGAGAGTCTCATTAAATATGAGAGGTAACTTTATTAAATTAAAGCCGCTATAAGCCAAATAGTTGCATAATTGCGTAGACAACAATTAACAATGTATGTGTAATTAAGCAATTCCTTTTGGCAGCCTTCACTGCAGCAGCCGGATGTTGCAGCCGCCATCGTTTTTTTTTTTTTTAAATGAGTGGCATTAAAAGTTGGTGAACTTGTCAACGGCTTCAGCCACAGCCCCGCCCCATACCAAGCTCCAAACTAGTTTGGCTCTTGCCAAGCCCTCTCAAATGAAAACTGATTATTTTACGCTCAGTTGCAATTTGCAATTGGCCCAACAATGTCTAATAAAATATAAATTATAATGACTGCTTTAAGTAAGAAATAGGTAAGTGGCACTAGCCAAATTAAAAAAAAGAAGCTCAATTTGTACAAAATAATATATTTTAGTACATTCAGCTTAACATAAGCGTAATCATAAGAATATGAAAAGTTTTAAATTATAAATTGAATGTGAATTGGGAGCTACTATTAGCACATAATCTACATTCGTTTGGACTTTTAACCTTTTTACTTTTTTATAGAAAGTGCTCCGGCTAAATTAGTGTCAAGTTTCATAAAGCAGGCCGTCAGTTTTATGCACTGCCTTTCAGATTTTTCCTAGAGAGTGTTACAGGTACTCCACCCTTTGGTAGCAGAGGAACTCCATTGACGGTAAACTCAATCTCACGCTTCTGCTGGCGTGTCTCAATTATAAAGTTGGTTAAGATTTTTGTAACCGCAATCTTCACATTCATCTTTCCCATTCTGGCCGCTAAATAAGATTGAGAGAACGTGACTTAGCTCCAGTCAATTGGGTAGAGATCGAAGCAGGATCTGTACTTACCAATGCATTGGTGCGGCCCCTCACCGAAGGGCATGTAGGCTGCAGGCGTGTAGTTTCTATGCTCATCGGTAAAACGTTCCGGCTGATAACTGAGCGGATCCGGGAAGTATTCCTCATCACGATGTAGCCCCAAAAGGGATATGATAACTTGGGTACCTTTCTCAACGACAAGTTTGCTATCTGGCAACGAATAGTCCTGAGTGCACTTGCGGTTCAGCAGTGGAAGGCCGGGATACTTTCGAGTGGTCTCTGTAAAATACATGTTTCGTGTAATTCTCCAATTTCAAATTGAACTCCCAACTTACCCATGAGGCACAGCTCTAGATATTTCATGTCCTGTATGGAGTCGTAGGTAAGCTCGCCATTGTGCTTATCCAGCGTTTGGTTGATGTCTGCTAGCAGCTTGGCCAATACATCCGGATTCTGCATCAGCTCGTACAGCGTAAATGAGGCCGTTGCTGCAGATGTCTCGTAGCCAGCCACAAAGAAAAGAAACAGCTGTGCAGCAATGTTATCCTTGCTCAGGGACTTCAGGCTCTCTGCTGGTGTTTCCGCCGACCAGATGCCATCATCGTTGTTGACCTTTCCTGTGTTGCGCAGCTGCAGCAAAAGTTGCATTAAATCACGTCGAATCACGTTGTTCTCCTCCCTAAATGCAATCGTGCGGTGAACCAGATCGCGCATTGAATCCTGTCCGGACTGGTGCCAGCCCAGACGATTGAAGATAGTTTCCAGACTAAAAACAAGAAAATTATCGATATTGTATCGTAAATAAACATTTAGTAAATGATTAAAAGCTAAGATTTTGCTTACCCGGGATATAAAAATGCAGTGGTTCCTCGTAAAATATTCGAAAAGGTGGGCTTATTAACCTCTTTACTTATGTGGCGAAATTCGTTATTTGGATCTAAAAAGCTGTCTACATCCAGGCCAAATATTGTGGAGGCAATTATGTCGACAGCATAGCTAATAAGATATAAGACATAGGATAAGCAATGACTGTTCCAATGCCTCTAACATCGCAACTTACGATGCCATCAACTTCTTTAAGTCAATTTCTGCAGTTCCGGACTGGGGTATTTGCTTATCCAAATGGGCCAACATCTTGTCTCCAACAGCTTCCGCGGTACCAAACATGCCCTTAAGTTTTCCGGATGTGAACGAGGGCGTCAACTTAGTGCGCATGGTCTTCCACCTGCTGCCCTCCATGGCGAAGATATTCGCCGACAAAGGATCATTCTTTTCGTCCACGTAAACGCCGCGATCGTGGAAGCTGGCAAAGTCCTTGACCAGTATGTCATGGGCCAACTGTGCATCGCGTACCAGCAGAGCCGGTCTCAGTGCCAGATATATCCCTACCACAGGCTTGGTGCTGGCGTTGTATATGTCGTAGATAGCCAGGCCAAAGGACCGTTTGTTCTTGCGCACCGAGTCCAGAGCCCCAAAGGGTATTTTGGCAGTGACATAGGGAAAGCCCTTTCGCTCCCAAAAGCCAAAGGTCCACCTTAGATAGATGTAAAGCAGTGCGACTGCCGCAAGTAAAAGCTGTATCCAGACCATAGCGAAAAGCGAGTGCACGGCAAACACACCAATTTCATACTAATCAACAATTATTGCGGCAGATTTATAGTTGTTTACGGAATGAATATTTCTTATCAGGTGCGGCCGGTAACAATCCCCCAGGGGGCTTCAGTTGTATTTGCTTGCCACTGTTTGTGCTTCTTATCACTTTGAGTCTTCTTTAATCATTCCCATGCATCGTGTCTGATTAGCTTGGGGAGGCAGCTGGGAAGTTAGACTCATAATGATTAGGCAGTTTCAGAATTTGGTATCAACGATGCCTTTAATAAGTATTCGAACCACGCATTAAGAAAATAATTTTGATATGCGGTAAATCATCTAAAATCTCATATAAACTTGATTTTTGTATAAATAAAATCATATAGTCAGGATTGACAGCTTACACAACCTTGTAAAAATTGTCGAGCTAAACCCATTTTATGGCTAACTTAGGCTTATCTAATACTATGTATACAAGAAGTGTTATTGGTCTAGATCTAAAATGATATCTGCTTGGTGGTAAGATTCCAGCTCATGGACGTCAAAGACATGGTTGTACAATTCAAGTGCTTTGTCTGGGAACAGGCAATATTTATAGAACTGGATTGCTAATGTTTGTTAAGCTAGGTCAATTTTCGTTAAACTAGGTCAAGTCACGGTTTATCTAATCTAATGCGAAACAGGCCGAAATATTTGCCTATAATATAAGGTAATGACTCTGGTAAGCTTCGATATTTTAGCTATAAGTACATTGTCCACTTTAGCATTATAATGCATTGAAAACTACTACACTCGTCACGAGACCTACAACTGTTTAGATTATTGTTAACATTATGTAATAATTAAATAACAGTTGTTTTATATCTATCCAGTTAGGTATGTCCGAAACTACTGTTCTAGATCAGCATTAATATATATGTTTATATAGCTATCTTATCGTTCGAAGATTCAACTTTTGCCTACTTCAGAACCTACGATTCCATTCACTCCCGCCACAAGTGCCTCGTGTACGTATATCACCGTCAATGATAATGCTTCTTATCATTTCAAGTGCTGTCCCGAGATAAAGACAGTATGATTTGGGCATTTCATTTGTTGTTAACAATAGCAAGTATATCAATAATTATCAACTGGGAGCCGCTAAACGTTAGTATAAAAGACCTACACTAATTTTGACTTTAATCTATTTTATAACAAGACGATGATAAATTAACTATACAGAAGCGCTCTGGAAAAGAGAATGTAAAAGTCAAAAATGTTATAAATTTTTCAAATATGTGGCTTACTACCCTCTCAATTATTTTAAAGTACTTATTTTAATTTCAGGATTATTTGTTTGTTTATTTAATACAAGATGGTTATACCCCATCGTTGCCCGGCGAATTACTTAGAGTTAAATAAACGAATTAGTCTACTTTATTCAATCCTAAGGAATACACAAAAATACCGTACCTCAATTTTCACGCCAGTAGAAATAGAAGGAGAAAAATTTTATTGAATCGGCTAGTTGAATGTTCATTTCGTTTTCGTGTCGAGCTTAGAGTTGTCAAAACCTGGTGAACCCCACAGGTAGAACTTTGGAACGGATTGTAAAGCCACGAGAGGCACACGAGAGGCAATAAAGTGGCTTTCCAGAGTCTTCCCATATTAGCCAGCCATGAGGATGAAGTTTTAGACGCGATGACCGTCACGTTCAATTTGTTTTTGGTATAGAAAAAAGCTTGAAGCTGATTAGAGCATAGGAAAATACCAGTTTTCCGCGATTTTGCCGCCCATCGGTGAGCAACATGTTAACTGAGTTTGTATTCGGACTTTTGAATATAAGCTTGATGCCACTGATATGCCAATTTTAAATGATAATGACAGAGTTTTTCATCAATTTTCCGACCTTGAAAGGGGTTTTTGCCGAAACCGGTGGGCTTTGAAAATGAGTTTGAAGTCAATATGATAATAAACAAAAAAAAAAAAACTTTATGCAATAGTATTCAGCGAATCTAAACGCTTGTGGGTGACATTTTCTCAAATCCTGTCATGGAGAGAGGCTACGATGAACATTGTAGAGTCTTAGCCCTTACGGTTGGCGTTGTGCGATTGTTGCCAATCAGTCACTCAGGACTAACTCTTTTATATATACTTAATATATGCAATCGAAATAATAATTTCAATTTTAATTTTTGTGGCGATTTAACCAAAACCTGGTTATTATTCAAGTGGTCGCAATTCATGTGCACATATGTATATGTAGTATTATATATTATTCATTTGATCCAATGCATTGCGGTTGGTATCTTATTTATTGTTTGAAGATGGCGCGTTATCGCAATTAAGCGCGGAAATATATTTATTATGCGTGAAAATCAATTTCACTGCAGAATGCGCACAATGCCAACAGCTCGCTCGTATATTTGCGTTTATGCATTTAAATTTAAATTTAAATATAAATGCAGACCGCCCCGTTGGCATTTAATATCAATAATGTAATAAATTGAGTTCAAAATGACGTCAACTGGGAGGCCAGACTTAAACGACGATAGAACCAGATCCTGGCAGCGACAGAGACGGAGACGCAGCTTCAGTACTAGAGTATGTAACAGGTTCGAGTCCCATACATCAAATTGTGTGCTCAGTCATGGCATGTTCGAAATGCAAATGCTTTTGCAATACGCTGCCACTGTGACTACTCGTATGTGTGTCTACGAGTGCGTGTGTGTATGTGTGCCAGACAATAAATCAAAATATGAAACTCTAAAAGCATTTTCAGGTATTAGCCACAAGCTGCGCCAGCTAAACACATTTTGACGCTTTGAAACCTTTTGAAGCCGTCTTTGAAATCGCACCCAGGCAGCGACAAATGCGCTTAGTGCTTAGCAGACCAGGAGAAAATGCCGTTGGCAGCCACGGGGCTCTGAACCCGTGGCTCATTATAAATTTGCCAGTTTTGCACGTTTCCGCTGTGCGCGCCAAAAAATGTCACAAAGTTTCAACCGGCTGCACACACACCCTTCTACTTGCTTCGCCCCCCATTCTATCCTTTGCTCGCAGTGTTTGGTGGGGCACTGTCTCTGTTTTTCCTTGGGCTAAATGTCAGCTTTTGTCTTGGCTCGCACGCCAAAAAGTATGCTGAAACAATGTCAAGCATAATTTGCATACAATTTTTGCGTTGCCGCACGCCTCTTGCCTCGTGCCTCTTGCCTCATGCCTCTTGTTGTTGCTTGTTGCCTTTGCTGGTGGTCATTATGTTTGTCGGCCGTGTCAGGCACGCACAGACACTCACTCACACTCACTCACAATGCTCTTTTGACACTAATTTAATTTACGTCACTTCAGCCCTTGTCTCCCCCTTTGACCGGACCAACCAGCCCAGGCTGCTCTAAACGGCATAAAATTGTGTTTAGCTCGTGTCCAACAACAAAAGAATGCAACATTCGTTTCAATTAAAAGCACTGCCTTTTAGTAGGTGATCGATTTGTCCACTATTATTAGTAGTTTAAAGTAATTAAGTCACTGTTTATACGGTAGAAATGGATCCATTTCTAGTGATTGTGAATACGTAATTGTATTGTAGCTCTAAGATAAACAGAACATCCAGGAACTTAATTTACAAAATATAATTATAATCGAATACAGACAGTTCACAATAATTACTAATTAAATAAAAAAACACTATGAATAAAATAAATAGATCTACCCGAATTAATTACCGCGCGAGTTCAAATTCTAACGTTAAGATAACTTTGTAGAAATATATGAATAATTAAATTGATATATTGTATATATATCTTCGTATAGTATGATTACTAATTGAATTCACTCGAACTCAAACTCATTCACAAACGATTGAATGATTTTGTTTAAAATTAATTAATGTGTGTTTGGATCTGATGTACTTGACAGCTATAATGTTGCTGAAGTGTCAATTTATACTTAAGCTGTAATACATAATTGAAATCGATCAGCCTGGTAAAAGAATAACATATATGTTTTTTTTTACCATATGCCCTAGCTGGTATTACCCCGACGTTGCCCGGCAAAGTATTTTTATTAATATTAATAATGTTGAGTGAGTGTGAACTTTTAACAGAAAAGCTTTACAACAAATTTCTGATCAGTTGTGTGAATGAGACACGTCTCGCATTATATACTGTTGTAAATTAATTAAAAAATCAACATTGAGACCCGACATAAATGGAAACTACTGTGAAGCAGTCTGTCAATTGGTCAGTCAGTCATATATAAATGTATCATAATTTAGAACTATTATGTTGTAAATAAATAATTCAGACGTTCCTGAAATGGTATTATATTGCATTTAAATTATTTTAAATTAAAATTATAAATGTTTGTATAAAAAGAATTTTGATGCTGTGCAGTGAGCTTACATCTTTGTTACAATACCAGTTCATAAACCAGAGCCCACACTGGAAATGTGCTGTTTAATTGATGTGCTGTGTGGAGCAAGTACGAGTATATTGTTTTAATTGCTTTGCATAAAAATCAAAGCTGCATATGCAACTTTGTAGCCATTTATCACATAAAAGTGCAACACTTAACAGCTGGCCCATAAATTAAATGTTGGCGTTGAACATTTCAACGCAAATTGCAGCTTCATTTTTACAAATTAACACCCCCGCTTTCCCAGCTAATTGTAATTAATAATGCAGTGCAGGCGGCGCACCTGACAATGCCACACCCCCAAATTACGCCCATATCCCATACGCTGCAATTAATTAACGTGACAAATACATCTTAAAACATACTTATAACGATGATGACCACTTCCGCTCATTAAGCTGTTGAAAAATTAGCATGTGGGCATAATTTATGTATGTAGAATTTCCACACTTGTATGCAAATGTAATCACAAGGGGCGGCTTGCATAATTCTCGAATATAGTAATATTATGTAGTATGTCCTGATTGATTGCACATGAGTGCCAAATTAAATTTTCTACGTTAACCCTTACATTGTTTTAGGTGACAAAAGTTATATAGTCTTCTGATCATATATATTTGCATATTCATTGTAGTACTCGACCTCGACTCCGTCTCATCAAAGTATTTCATTTAATTTTCGAGTTTAAGCCAAACTCAACTCAATTTGAAAAATCTTTGGCCAAATTGTTCAGCCAATGGCCGCCAGCGATTTCAAGGAAAATGCTGAGAAAAACAAAAGTAAGACTACATATATACACGCATACATACGTAAAAGTGTTCCTGGCTGTAGGATAAATCATTGGAAAACCAAGTAAGGTTGATGTAGTCGATTATACCCGAATAAAAAACTCCCTGTACCCAAGACAAAAAGTAACGATTGCATCTTCGTACACTTATACATATATATACACATACACAAAGACCCACACACACAAGCGAGGCATTTTAAGTGGTGACTGTGCTGCTTCTTCCCCCAGCGCTGCAGCACTGGATTTTCTTTCGTGAATAGATTCCGTGTTTATTATCCGATCGATTTGAAATTCGGACTGAAGACTAAGAGTGACCAATGACCAATGACATTATAAGTCCCAAAGCTATATCTTCAAAATTGTTGGTATAAAATGTTTTTATCGAATTGCGGGGAAACGGGGAAAATATGTGAAATTGGAAACAAACTTGATCTGCGTATGGTTTACAGGAATCTACATTCCAAATTTGGTGTCTCTATCGAAATCTCTTTTAATACTGATCAAGAATATATGTACTTTATAGGGTAGGAGACATCTTCTTCCTGTAACATGCATTTGTACAGATTTAGTACACCCTTTTTACCCATTATATGGGTACAGGGAGTAAAAACTAAGAGCGACTGCAGCGTACTCTATTCTTTCGCTTTCTCTAACAAAAGTGTCAAGAATATATTAAACTTGATTAATCTAGTTATACAAATGGACTTTTTCACTTTCAGGCAGTATTGATCCTACTTTGATATCTTTTGTGAAGTTGGAAAGCATTCGAATTCCTTGACTAAATGCATAGAAATGACGATAAGCTATATTACATTCAGCTGTAAGGATATAATTTGCTCATACTTATATTAGTGATTTTGCAGATTTTCCCAAGCAAGAATAAAATGATGTTTCAGTTGTATTAGTTATATGTAGTTATTAAAATCTTAAGATCTCGAAGAAAAATATGTGAAACATGATTGTTGCTTACAAAAAAACCTCTGTACATGGTTATTTAGTAAGGTGCAATCCGATATTATTTACATCGATCATACCGATATTTTTTTCGTAAAATATCGAACAAAGACTCGAGATTAGGCATATCGCTTGACCCCAGCTGAAATAATGAATTAGTTATGTTTTTCAAGCAAATTGCAACGTGTTTTCTGACGAACATTAGTACATTTGGATATTCAAGCATACATAGAGAGACGGACATTGTTCAGACTTAATATACTCTTTGCCCCTTAGGGGACAGAGTATTGAAAGAAAACTGCAGGCGGAACAAAGCAAACAAGATGAGAGCTTGAAGCTTTGGAGCACCGAGATCTGTTTGCATTATTGATGGCCTGGATTATCTTTGAGCAGAGTTGGTACTATTGACGAGAGCGTTGACAACTATATAGAGTATATGTGTGTGTATGTGTGTGTGTGAGTCTGGATGAGTGCAGCTAACGCTTAGCCATAGCTGCTGCAGCTGCTTCAAGAATATTTGCAATTTAATTAATTTAGAAGTGTTTGTTTTATCAAGTGTTGATTGTGTCACTTGTTTGTGGCACTTACGAGCGTGCCATTTGAAAAGACATTGGCCAGACATCAAGACAATGGCCGCCTCCTACACACAGTCCAAAATCGATAAGCCGCACGAATGGTCAAGCTGGTGCAGGACAACTTGCAGTCCATTCTAGTATGTGGTGCCAGTCCCAATCTCAATCACAATCCCAATCCCAGGCGATTGACCATCGACTGGCGGCGCCATGCAATGCTTTTTATCTTAATCTGCTGCAAATAGACATTAAATGCTATTTCTCTAGATTTATTCAAGCAACAACAAAAGTAACAACAACATGGAGAACAACAGCAGCAACAACAACCAGAATAGCGACAGATTGGCACGAGCGGGCAGCCAAGTGGCAATTTGTGGCTTTGCACGGCAAACCGACATCATCAGCGTTGGATAGAACAAAAGCCAGACAACTAGCCGGCCAGTAAGATGGAAACTGCAGAAATGTACGATATAGGAGCGGAGAGAGCGACACAGAGTGTGGGGCAGTTGTCGGCATTTGTCCCACGGGCATTGCATGTTTGAAGCAAATTTATTACAAGCAACAGCCCGCAGTCGCAGTTGTCTGGGCCATCAGCACTTGGCTCGGCCCGGCTCAGCTCTCTTGGCCTGATAGGTACGTGTCGCTTTGTATTGAGTGCGAATCTGTTTGGTATGGGGGTGGTGGGGGTGGTGCGGGTGGAGCTGTCTCCGAGCTGACCCTAGGCCAACTATCGACAAGCATCTTGGACTTTGGCTGTTGACTGTGCTGTCTCTGCTGACTACTTTGCCACTTATAAATTCCAGCAGAACATGGCCCAAACACTTGTTACATCAATTAGACGGCCACAGAGTAGCAAGCTGTGTATGTATATGTAGTTGTGTGTGGCATGGTCAGAATGTGAAAAGATATGGCTGCTTTTGCCACGAAGGTGTCCACCAGAGTCAAGTTGCAATGTCAAGCGTGCTTTGCTGAGCAGGACAATGGAATCTGGCTTTAATTATTAGTTGTGGGGCCAAGCGGCAATGGTTTCTGGAATGTTGTCAGCCATATTTGATGCCAAAGATGGCAAGGCAATGCTTCAAAATGTGGGTCAAAAGTTGATGCAAAAGCGGTGGGGGCCAGTCCTAAAGTGGAGTGGCCAAGCACTCTAATTGATTAAATGACAATGCACCACAATGGAGAAGTAAACCACCATTGGGATGGCAAAATAATCCAAATAACTTAATGTAAGTATTTGTATTTCTTGTTCAGGAGCTGTGAGTAAATTACAGCATTCAACGTGACCAAAGAAAAAATACATATTATTAACTCTAATATGTTATTTGTGCACGCACTCACACGTTTTGAAACTGACTGACTGGTTAAATGGAGCTTACTCCAATACCTTCGAAATTATTACTCTCAATCTAATAATAACAAAACGTTTTATAAAGTAGCTAAATCGGAATAATTGATATATTTGTTAGAGTGTATAATTAGGCCTTATTTGAGCAAACAATATATTAACCATGTGATGTATTTGATTTAATAACATAACTTTGTATTTACCTGTTTAATGAACAGGAATAACACACATGATTCTGAAATACGAGTATTTTCAGTTGCACTACATATGCAGGTGTAAACATCAATGCACTTGTGCGTATGAATCCAATTTGGCTATGCCTTAATTAAATCATACTCGAGTTAAAGCACAGAACCAAAACGCATTGCGGTTTACCCACTCATATATGCACACATATATATCCATATATATGTATATACATATATATATATGTGTGCATAGACACATATTTACATTAATGCAGGGTTATGCTTATAAATAGAACTCTGCGTGAGTTTCGACGCGCACCATAAAATCTGTGCATAATTAAATAATATTGCAAAATTATTTTGGGTTTCATTTTGCGCGCATGTGCCCTTTTTTTGGTCATACTCCATAATTTTGCAATTTGAGTGATGCTGCAGTTTTGGCCACTCGATGGTCGTTTGACAAGTCATAAATAATTCATATTTAGGGCTTACTACATACAACAAGGCCACGCGACGTTACAATTCCGCAATTCGTTTATTGATTAATGAGGAATAATTATTTTGGTCTGGCCAATCAGTAAGCAAAAAATTTAGCAAATAAAGATAAACAATTAATTAAAATCAATTATAGTGCTGCACATAAGTAATTCAAATTAAGCCTGCATTTAAAAAATCAGCTTAAACAAGTACGAATGCCATAGACGAGTATAGCCGACTACAAAACTCCCTGTACCCAGTTCAAACATTTCTGATCGCCTCTGCGTGCACAAGCACAAGTGACAGCACAAGCGAGGCATTTTAAATGATGGATGTGCTTCTTCTTCCTCCGCTCTGCAGAACTAAATCTTCTGTTGTGAACAACTTCCGTGTTTATTATCCGCTTATTCGACTTGAAATTGACAGTAGATTAAGAGTGACCAAAGTATAATATAAGTAGTATTAGTAGTCGTATGTCTTCAAAATTGTTTGTGTAAAATGTTTTAATCGAATTACGTGGAAACAGGAGGAGATATCTGAAATTTTAAACAAACTTGATCTGCGTATGGTATACAGGAACCTACATTACAAATTTGGTATCTCTAGCTTATAGTTGCTGAGATCGACGCATTCATCCGGACAGGCAGCATTCATGGACATGGCCAAATCGAAATTTCTTTTGATACTGATCAAGAATATGTATACTTTATAGGGTCGGTGATATCTCTATCTGCCTGTTACATACATTTGCACAAATAAGGTACCCCCTTTTTACCCATTTTACGGGTACAGGGAGTAAAAACACTAGTAATATTCTAAATTTATAGAAAATGTTTTTAGTTGATAGGCCAGTATGGCACACATACACTCATACACACATATTTGTTTATGCATATTGATTTGTTGCATGCCTCGCAGTCACCAACGGGCAGCAGCATTTACAAATCAGAGCAAGTAAGTGTAGTTTAAAATTAACTAATTTTCAATTTATATTTACCAGCGTATTTAAGCCATTTACGGCAATTACGACAACAAATTACCAACAAACATTAACTAAGCTGCCAACTTGTGCTTAATTAAAATTTACAATAATTTAATAAAAGTTTTTATGATTTTATTTCCAGTGCACAGCAGATATATTGGCCAAAGTTGACCAAGTCAAAGGTAGTTATTATGAGCAGCTTAACAAACGCAAATTTGTTACAAACAGGGACCGTAATAAGTTATAAGATATATTATAAAAATTACATGGTAATGATTACATTTTAGGGCTTTGCGTTTTCCTTCAATGATAATCATTATGATCAGAAACGATCAGAGAGTGTACAACACTGAAGATTATGATGTGAACCATCTTAACACAAAAAAATATTATTTGCGGTCCCTGGTTGCAAAAAATACATCAGGGTCAAAGGGAAAGGAGAAATTGATAGTTTGCTTTAATTGTTTTATAATATCGCTTATGTTTGCTACAACATTTAGTTACTTGCAAAAATAAGAAGCACGTGATAATAATACAATGCCAAAAAACAAGATCAATCTTCCGTTTATACTTTAAGGATAACCTAGCCAACCCTAAAAGGTATACAATTAAATACAGTTTTTTGTAATGAAAATCCGTTTAGCTTGAATAGGAATGTGACTTTTAAATGTAAAATATGTATCTATTTAAGAAAGCTAACTTATACAATTAAAATTAAATCTTGTACTTAATTGTTATTGCGATTTAATGCTCGTTGGCTGCATCTTCAGTAGTTCCACCAACATCAGTCGATAATACTCTCAATTAGCGCGCCAAAGTTGCACGGATCAGTTTGCTATGCCACAAATTCAATTTCGCTGTCATTGCGTCTCGTTTGAAGTTAAACCACTTTGAAAATTGAGTACTGTGACCCACAATGAATTGGCGGTGTTGGGTCCAGGACACTGTTCCCGCCACGCTTTGTTTCTTGTCCAGCTGCAGCCCGCAAAGCTGGCACTGGTTCGGGGCTTTATATATCTGCTGGTTGTGTGCAGCAAATGAATATTTAAATCCAATGTATGCAAATGCATTGCACGCCCTGCTTTAAGCAAAAGCAAAATATTTATAAAGGGTCTTCAATGAAATTACAGCGAGTAATAAAAGAAAATAAGAGTGAAAAGCTAAATCAGGGTGCCAAATTATATTACATGATATTTAGTATTTTAAAGAGTTCAACAATTTGAGATTATTTCTTTCAACTTAATTTATATTCATGTAATATTTTTGTAATTATTTCTTCATTATAATTAAAGTCTTACTTTTATAAGAAAAATATTATATATTAAAATGGTACCATAAGTCTGAAAAACAATATACTCAACTGCTTGAGATCGTGAGATTGTATTCGAAATTTAATATATAATATATTGCGTGTTTAATAATTGTTAGCAATATTTTTAAGCATCAAAAAAAACATAAAATATTATAAGAATAAAAAGAAATCAGAATTAGTAATGAAATTCGATCTAAACAAAAATAGTGACGATTCCGAATAACTTGACCGAATCGATATGCCTTTCGGGTCATAACACTTCTTACGAATGGCCCAAGCATATAAAAATAGTGTTTCTTGAAAATTAAATAAATATATAATAAATAAATAAATAAAACAAATATTAGATATTACAAATATAATTGGATTTTGAACGGAAGATCCTGTTCATGGTGCTTAACATCAATCTGTAACGCGTTTGTTTCTAATCAAGAACATTTTCGTATGTTTGAGCTTCATTGAGCCGCAAATGATTACTTCAGTACACGCTGCAAGGATAAACAAAAAAAAGGAGCTTGCAGTTTGAATAAGCTCGGAGAAATTTTCTAAAGCACCAAATAAACAAATTACGCGGCCCAAGAAAGTGTAATAAATAAACGCAACTGCCAAAAACTGCACAAATAGCTGTCATTAGGGACAACAAAAAGCAGGCTGGGCCTGATAGAGAGCAGGTGCGGCATAATTGCCAAACATTTTGCCCGTTAACCTAAGGAAATTGCCAACACAAAAACATGCGCACACATGAACAGCAATAGCAACAAAGAACCTACAAGCAGCTACGAGTAGCAACGAGTAGCAACGAGTAGCAATAAGAACAACAAGCCTAGCAGCTTAAAATAATTTATTATGCTTAAAGTAAGTAAATGGCTAAATGCCGGCATATGGCAGGTCAGCAATCGAGCAGAACGCTTACCGTACGCTCCGATCGCAGCTGCCATCCCCCGCTCCCATCTGCTTGGTCATATGTGAGGCGCCGGGCACGCACGGAAGTCAAGTAATGTTAATGTCTGGTCAACTGGAAAAACAAAGTAAATTAATTGTAGGTTCAAAGAACGCCAGCAGCCAAGAACAGGCCATGCGGCATGCCCTGACGAGGCATGGCAAGGCCAGGTCGCAGGACCAGGAAAGCGCTAAGCCTGCCAGCTGGCCGCCATTGCTGATTATCGAGTGCGACGCGGTCACTGAAGACTTCCTGCTTGACTTGAATGCCTGCCGGACTGCCTCACTGCCTGCTATGACTTCCTTTCTAGCTGAGTGTCTCTGTGTGTGTGTGTGTGTGACTTGGTATTGGGTTTTTCAACAAAGTGCAGCCAAGTGAAACCAATTTCCTATACATTGTAACCAGGCCAGGCTGTCGCTTGTATGTCTATGTGTGCCACAGTGTGCCTGTGTGCGTATCCTGTTGCAGCTGCCTCCGTGGGTTGACAAAGCGCGTGTTGATGCGCGTGTCAAACTTGCACTGAATGCCGGAAGGACTCCCAGCAATGTGCGCTCGGCTTGCTGGTCAGCGCCCATTCGGGGCACATAACAAACGCGCGGTTTACTGACACGTAATATATCAATGCGCTTCGGTGGATTAACGGAGAATAGCTGGTCAAAGCTAAAATATGAGTTGGTCTCTGGGCTGGCTCCTTTCATGAGTGGCTTATGCAAATACGAGTAGCGGCAAAACCTTGAGTAAAACTTGTAGGCATTAAGCTATAATACTTATTTGCTTAGGCCATATGCCGTTCAATAACACTAACACACACGCTTAAGTATTAACAGAGTGAATATACATACACACTGAGCTATCCTGTGTGCATATATGCATACATAGATAGTACATATATATCAATAGGTTTGGTTGAATACTTGCTATTCGGTCTACTTGACATTTCAGTTAGGTTGGCCACCTATCCATCAAGTCTTAACTCTTCTTTCCTGTTATAAATACGTATAGAAAAAAATCAGAGATGCTACACAAATTTCTTGAGTATTATTCTTTATTCAACACATATAGGAACGATAATAGCAATGACAATTGGGCAACTTATAATTGTGGGCGCTAAAATTATTTTCAGTTATTTTACTGAAAGGTATCACATTGATAGCTCATTCATAAGACGTGAGAAAAATCAACTAGACAAATTTAATAGACTTTCAATAGTCATAAGCTTAACCGCTTTATATTTTCTGTTAGGGCTTAGAAAGTTCGACTCTGCGTGGACAGTTTTTCATATCCTGCTGGACTTCAACTGCGATTCAATTTTCAACTGTTTGCAAACGCCCCGGGGGCAGAGCAGCAGCTTGTGACATGTGTCTGTGTGCGAATGTGTGTACGTGTGGACAAAACCCCCGCAAGATCCAAAAAATAAAATCATTTGTTGACAATTTGTTTAGCTGCTGTTGCCACTACAATATTTCTTCCCTTTTTCTCTCTTGGTGGAAAGGCAGCCACTGCTGGTACCGCCTTCCAAGTTGTTTTCACAAATTATTTGGTATGCAAAACACTTTCGGCAAATATTGATTTTGGAAATTTGTGCAAAAAATAGTACAACAAAGCGACAACGTCTACGCGACATTGTAGCGGCATTAGGCGACGACGGCGACAGGCCAAAAGGCACTAAAATTCGTAGCATACTTTCTGGGGCCCTCTGCCTTTGGCTGTGCTGCGGCAGCATCAGAAGTCGCGCCCTGACGTCATAAAGGCTGCCATCCAACTGCATTGGTATGCACGGACCTCGACTGCAATGTCTTTGCCGTCCTGCCACGCCGCACCGCGCCCCGGCACGTGATGTGTGCCACTTGCCGGCGTGGCGGCTGCTGGCAGTTCCACGCTTTAAATTAGCTTTAAAAATGCCCGAGCAGCTCTTTTATTTTTTGTAAGGTAGCCGGCACGGCTTTCTGTGTTCTATGAACGCGCAGCGCAATTTGGGTTCGCATTTAATTAGCTCACTGCGAAGCGCCGCAAGTGCAACAACCCAAAAATTTGCATACATAAACGCAGAAAGCAGCGACAGAATGAATGCCACGAATGCCATGAATGCGAGTAACGTCTGTTTGAATGGGGCTCGCCAGAGCCGTAAAGCCATAGGAGTCAGCAACATCCTGTAAATGCAAAGTTTTTCGATTTAAGTTCATAATTAAAGTGCAAGCACACAAGCAGAGCAAGCGCAAAGTTAAATTGAGTTCAAATTTTGGATGCACTGGCATTAATTTGCTTAGCCAGGCAGCGAAGGTCACATGTCCGTGAGCTCGCCCTTAACCGGAACCAAGATATCCAGTCTCGCACACACACGATTGTTTCCATCTACACATCCATCTCGATGTCCTGGTTGAACTGAGACTAACAGTGCGTGTTTTACACAATAATTTTGGCAATTTCTGGCAGACTAACGAACTTGCACAGCCTCAACAAACCTGGCAAGGAGCGGACGACGCTTTCTGACTGACATTTATTGAATTACTTGGCGGCCATTTTCAATATTTAAGTTGCGCTAATGCGCCTAAAGTTGGGCACCAAACTGTCAACAAATTTTGGGCGCATTTCAGAAATACTAGAGAGTTCTTGGCGAAAAGTTTGCTCAGTTTTTCAAGTTGTCGGATTGTTTGGGGCTGGCTTAAGCTGTAGCCGAGCTGAGATAGTGATGGCGATGGCGATGACGATGTGGACGGCGGTGCTAACATTGTGCAGAAGTTAAACATTTTCGCGGCTTGCAGTTTTTGAAAGATGAAGGCGACTGTTTCAAGTCGTGAGAATTGCAATGATTTTTTCGTTTCAACTTTTTTTGTCTGACGCGTTTTTTTTTTGCCAATTAGCGAAACTTTTGGAAGACTCAAAATGAAGACGAAGGCAGAATAAGCGTCTCGAATTTGCATTACTTCTGCAGTGTGGCAAAGGGGCAGCTGCGACACATAGTTACCAGTTGCCTTTTAAAACTTTGCGTTTTAGTAATTATGTAGTTCATTATGTTTGACAGGGCTTGGAGATTTGAATCCATACGAATGTATGTCAAATTCATTAGGCAAACCCAATACATGCTTTTACCCTTATTATAATTAAGTTACGAAATGTATAAAGAAATCGCTTCCGTCCTCACAAAGTAGAAATATTCTTAATCAGCATCAATAGCGATGTTGATATAGCGAGGCCCGTTTGTTTCTATACAAACTAGTCTCACAGTTTTCAAGTTATCATGATGAAACTTCGAACAGATGCTTCTTTTTGCTACAGGCAGTATAGATGTAGGAACTCTCCGGATCGGATCACTATAACATATATACACTTGTCAGTCCACCAAAATGTTAATTTATTTAGTTTTTATTTATTTATTTATTAATTTTGACAGTTACACTTAAAGAGTTTAAGCTAACAAGTAGTTTACAGTGCTGGCTGCTAAAGTTTCGGCTCTATTACATTACAGGTTTAGTTTAGTAGGTTGAATATAAATATGTGATGTAATATGTGATATGTGATGCTATCAAAAATAGAAGTAAGATTACTAGTCGGTGTTTATAGGGTAGGTGTAACTGTAGTGAGGTTTGTGTGTAAGGTAATATTAATAGTAGTAGAAAGATATATACCGTAGTGCTTATAAGGTAATATTAATTGTAGATTTAACTATAATGAGGTGATCAGTACTAGCTCGTGCTGCCGCTTTCTTCGCTGGAGTCAAATTACAAAGTAAAACTGTATCGCAAATAATATCAAGTGTCAGGTCAGCATTAGGCATAATACGCATATTACTAATATAGTTACCGCTTTGCTGTGGCTTCTTGCATACACTTATATCATAAATTCGAATGACCGCAAACCGTTTTTACTTCTAATTGGCTTATCAATGTGTGCTTGAGCTGAGGTTTTCACAATGATTAATGAGACAAACACATTCTTGAGGTTTTTGCTATGGCATTTGATAAGTGCATTCTAGCATCAATTTGCATTGGCTATGAGCTGACAAAGGCCGCCAAAGCTACATAAAATGCTATTGTGCATTAAAGTCAAATCAAAGTGTGTTGCATCGTGCAAACAGCTTCAACATTGTTCGACTGCTGTTTGCTTTGAGGCAACAGCAGCGGCTACAGCAGCAACAACAGAAGACAGTAGAACAAAGTGAAATGTTTTATTTATGGGCGTTGCATGGGCGTGGTGTCGAGTGTCATATGCGTTGTAGCAACAAGACAAACAATGAGGCAGTCACTTGCTTCTGCTACATCGTCGTTCTCATCGTTATTCTGTCTGTCAACTGCCAGGCAAATGAACAACTTTAACAAATGCAAGGCGCTGCCTTTACCGGAGACTGTCATGGCTTGAAAGATTTGCGCACAAGTCAAACACACTCACAAAGTCGACAATGACAATGGGGTTGGGGATATACATACATATATACATACAGACGAGTACTACAAAGAGCCACGCTCGCATATCACACACTAAGCTAAACTTTCTAATGTTATTTAAAGCACTTTAAGTGCCATATTTTCTGCCGCTGCGGCGTTGCCTGCTTTATTTATTATGTGGCGCTGCTGTGCTTACTTTTGGCACTCCAGCAGGAAGAATCAAGTAGTTTTTTATGTTTTCCGGCTGAACTGCAATGCCAACAGCTAGCGGCAACTCATTGCTGCACCGAGTCCTGGCAATACGGTCTATTTTGCTCTGCCTGCCCGCATGCCCGCGTGCCCGCTTGCCCGACTGCCTGCTTCTATTCAAAAGTTTAGTGAGCCATTGAGCGCGCCGACGTCGACGTCGTCAGTCAAGATGCGCTGCTGCTTTGCGGGTATCTCGGCAATGTTTGTTTTATGTTGCAAACTTTGCCAGCGACCAGAAGCTGCCGCAACGACTGCAACAGTCGCAACAACAACGAGTAGGGTGCGGAGGCAGCAGCAGCAGCAGCAGCAACTTGAACTCTGTGGCGGGTACCGCAATTTAATAGATTTTCTATGTAAGCCTCTCAAGGCTGTGCTTCTCAGATTTGACACCGGCGACCACACACCCAGACACAAAGACACACCCACAGACGATTTAGTGTGTGTGTATGTATGTGTGCTCATGCCCACAGTTCTTTTGCACATCACAAGGACACAACACAACTCGACGTTGTGTGAACACCTCAACAACTTAAAATGTAAATAACTTTTCAAGTGGTTTCGCAAAGTTTTTGGCCTGAAGTTTCCCCAATGCTCAACCCCAGTGGCTGCCTCAGTGTCAGTGTTTCTGGCTGTGTGAAGTGTCCTGGCACTCAAGTGTTTCGTTTCAATTTTCGCACGAGTTTTGTGGCCACCCCAATACAAATACAAGCCAATGCCTGCAAATTAATTTTGTTTTGATGGACTTTCAAGCGCTTACTGGCTCAACATTTATGTATTTTTTTATTTTTGTTTTTATAAAAAAGAGCTAAAATTGAAAAACCAAACGCACACACGGCGTATGCGTGATGTGAGAGCAAATGCATACAATTCGAAATGGCAGCTTTTCTCACTCAGTATCAATTAAAATACTCGCGGCGCTTAGCATGCGAATTCCCCATAAAACAAAACAAAGATATTGCAAAATTGAACGGGACAAAACAACACGAATAATGTTTGTGAAAAATGCAATTTATATGCAACGCAATAACCAAAACAAGCGCACATACGACTAGTCACAAATACGTACTATATATACAGATATGTACATACATATATGTACATAAGTACAATGGACTGGTAGTTAGGCAAAAACAATGTATGAGGCATTTTCACGCACTGCTTCACGTCAATCAACGCTTCATTTCAACTAAATGGCATTTGGTCCTTGGGTCCAATTCCATTGCCATAGTTATCTGAGGCAACTGATGTGCGTTCGTCATCGGCCACATGAGGATGTCACAATTAACATTTGATGTGGCAATGACAGGCGAGAGCCGCTCGAAATTGATATATTAACAGTTTTAAAATAAGCGAGGTACAACAGACATGGTATGTTAGAACAGAGAATTGTTTTGCGGACTTCATAAAATGGTTACAGTGGTTGCTAAATGTATATTTGATATTTTATTTATTTTTAGTGAAGGGGCATACATTCTAATAAATTTTATTATATTTAAACTTAATTATATTAAATAAATAAATAAACGTTTTGATTTAAAGTCGTTGGTATCCAATTAAACTGGGAAAGTATTTATCTTCGCAGAATGAAGATTTATTAAGTCATAAATCCTGTTACTCTAAGTTGTAATTATAAAATTGGTTTATTGTCCAAAGACAGACAAATTTGCTGTTAAAGATATCGAAACCGAATATAATATCGGCATTTGCAGAAAATTTCAAATATCAACAATACCGATATTGAGAATGATAGCTTTCCAGCAATAATTTCAATTCTCAAAGTCAACTTGCTGTGAAGCCATAGATTTCAGTTAATACCGTTAATATTATTTAAGAGAATTGTGTTGGTCATAACTAAGCAGGCTTTTGGGCGCATTGCAATGATTTTCAATTTGAATTGAAAGAGTACTTGGAAAATTTGCTAAAGCGAAAAGTAAGCGACGCTTAAATCCACTTAAATAAATTGGTGCTATACTACTTGTAAAGTTTTGCCCCCATAACTCCATTCATTACACTTACGCGGCAGGAAAACGAAACCAAGCCAAACCAAACTAAAGGCAAAGCTGTAAAGCCGACGCCGAGCTTTAGGCACTGCGTCGACATCGGCGTCGGCGTCGGCGTCGTCGTCGTCGTCGGCGCCGACATCACAGCAAACGCGGCACTTGCGTAAATTGGCAGCATTGTAGTTGAGGGATTAGTGCGGCATTAAACGCAGTTTTTGCACATTACACGCGTGTAAAGCGCAAATCCGCCATCCGCCATCCGCCGTCCGCCGAAGGCGACGCCAACGTCCTGAGTGTTGCACAGTGTGTGTTTCATCTTAAGTAATGCCAGACAGCTCAACATACGTACTCGCATAGAGCCAGGGCTCGGCACACGTTGCCCAGGGCGAATGTTGTCTTGGCAGATTCTAGTTGCCACTTGGGCCCGCGCTTTAACACTAAAAGGATTAAGCGACTTAAGCATGATGTGAAAATTTGTTGGCTGTCCTTTGTTTGCGGGTGCACTTGATGAAACACGTTGTCTTTTTCGGCTGTTGCTCGTAAACTGGCCAATCTTGAAGTTATGTGTGCGATGTGTGCCTCAACAGCCTTTGCACGTAAACCAAATTTATAGCAAACACGAATAAATGACATTTGCCACTAAGAGTTTGTTTTAAAAATGCGTCTTAACCCTTTTAATGGACGCCCATCAACAAGCAACAAAACGTGCTGGCCTTGCAGATTACCCTTGAATAACCAAGCAAGCCAAATTCTTTGCTAATGTTGCCTAACAGACTTGGCAAGATGACTATTAAAATACTATTTACAATCAAATATATTGTTGTAGTTGCAGTTTCCGACAAAACCAAATAAAAATTGGTTGTTCTAGTGGCTTCAAGAGTGTGGAAAAATTGACTGACAGACTTACAGACAGGCTTTCCATAATCCCAATATACTCTTGTTCCAAAAACAAAATTGTGAAAATAGAGTGTAGGAATCTACACAACGTTTCATATTTATGTCTAATGAAAGGCATAATTTGTTATCTCTTCAGTCAACCCCATTTTGCACATCCTGAACCGCCATTATTTACACATCCCACACCCGAAATTTTTAAAAGGAGGCTAAAGTTGTTTAAATATATGTATGTAAGAAGCATATGGAAGCCGCCTCGACCTTTTAAAACATATATATAGTCCTGATCAGAATCAACAAACGCGTCGATTTGACAATGTTTGTGTATCCTTCCGATTGTGTGTCTATACGAAGGCCGCAATCTTGGAGCCTATAAGAGCCGGAGAAACCAAATTTGGTATGCGTACCAGCATAATTTAAATGAAATTTGCTTGCTTTTAAAATTAACTTTAACTTTATTATTTAATATTAATATAAAATTTAATATTTTAATCCACCATTGTGCTAACGCGGAACATGAAGTCGGAGATAATCTGCGTCGGAGATGTCTCCTTCGTCTAAAAATAACGCCAATACAATAACCATTTTATACGTCAGTACACTAGACACCCACAAGAACTACACCATTAGAATTAACATAAATAGTACACCTAAACTGTAAATAAATTTTAAAAATCTTAGCCTAAGGCCAAAGCTATAGCTTTAGTATTAGTTCGTATGTAGTTTTCGTATTGCATAGGAACTCGTAATAAATAATTAAATTACTGCAAGGCTTGCAGCGGCGCTTAGACGCGAATCAACAAACAACGAGGCCTAATAATAATACTAACAAAATTACATGGATTTAAGGTGCGTGGGCTGGCGACAAACTTAATGCGACTAAAAATGTGTAATGCTGCGTCATCAAAAACAACAACGCGACGTGGCCAACAATTTTGCATACCAGGTACGAGCGTGTTTAAAGTTGGGTAGAGGGCGCAGATCGAGCATGTAAACATGTGTAAATTCACGAAATGAACAATCATATGCCAGTGTAATACATCACGCAACGCGCCCGAACGGCACGAGCCTGTATTTTTTTAGCCTGTACTCAGATACTACGCGGTAGCTGACTGACTGAGCGACTGCCAGAATGAGTGAATGAGCGAATGAGTGACTGCGTGGCATCTGGATGTGCGGCCGATGTTGTTTGCCTGCCACCGGTGCACAATAAACTGGTGGCAGACAACCTGACAGACACATGAGTAGCGCGCAACATTTTTAAGCAGGCTATTAATATGAAATATATCAGTGAACGCACACAACCAGGGGTACCAGGGAAAGGAAATGAGTGAGGTTTGCGGTGTGGCGCAATTTGGCGGCGCTCAGAGTGTCATAAATAATGCAAAGTGACTTTGGTGAACATAAAGCTCATGATTGCAACTGTGGTTTCAAGTTGAATGTCAACATTACGCGAAAATTTTCAATTTCGTATTGAAACTGCAGCATTGCCGTCCACCTTTTGCCGAAACGGGATTTTCCTATTACAATTTCATCGAAACAGAGTTTCATAGTCAAATAGCTTTTTATTTGCACACGCTTGAAAATAAAATTAAATATTAAAAATAGAAAATCAAATGTTTTAATTAATTGTTAATTATGAAGATTTTAATGAATTATTTCTGTTAAACTAGCTAACTGTGTGATCTGCCTGGGCATTGCCCACCACAATGTCTATAATGTAGTATGTAAGAAATATTTTGCTTACAGCCAACACCAGCCTGAAACGAATAAACACATATGTGGAAATGTTCATAAATTTAATATATTTGTTGATTATACATTTGTACAACCTTACACAGAAACATACGTTTATTTCTATACGTACATTACTTAATAGGGCGACTTATTTGTGACCTTGGCCAAAATTGTGATTCCCCACTCGACTTCACCATCAAAGTTCACTACCACTTTATAGTAACCGGCATGCAGTATATTCGGCATTCCCGATCCAACTATTGAACAGCGCCGAAAGATATATAGCTTCTTGGGTAGAGGAAGTCCATCCTTTGGATCAGGCAGGTTTGAGCAAGATGCAAGGTTCTTAAAGATCAATTCCTTGTAAAAGGAGCGATAAGCATTGGCCAGTGACTGCTTCGGTACCGTATAAGGCAATAATACGAAATCACTGCCGGTGTCGGATATATAAGCCAACATCTCGACCTATTTTTGCCGGGAAGGAATCACTTACTAGTTATTTAATAGCAATCAAAAAAAAAAATATGTATCATCAGACACGTACCGTTGTATTGGTTTCATCGGGATCATAATTCCACTCAATTGAACCTGAGAAGGCATATTCGTCGCGTCCCACGCGCTCACTATGTGCTTTAGGATTTAATTTGGTAGTATCCGAGCTTCTTGTGTCAATGGAAATCGGTTCGTACTCCCAATTGCGCTGGATAAATAAATATATTATTTTTGAGAAAAGTAATAAGTTTTCACCTACATATGCGGCATAGCTGCCAAGCAGGATCCAAGACACAGTCACCAGTAAAGTTGAAAACATTTTACTAATTGGAAACTTTATTAGCAAATGATCATATTTAAGTGCATTTTATAGCTTAATGGAGGTGCTGGAATCACCCGGTTTATCTCTTCGGTTGAATTATTTCACATGATCACGTGTCACGATTATATTCTCGCGCACTCTACGAAAAGATGTAATGTTATATAAGATCCATGATAACTGGCACATTAAAACGAACCAAAAAAACTTAATTAGTCTCCACATAGTATTTTTATTTTTATTCGTGTAACACTCAACCAATTGATATCATTTGATTTGACTTGATATATTTTTACATATCACGAAAAAGACGCGCAGTCACGAAATTATTAAGTTATATAAACTAAAGATGAGATTAGCATATATGATTATATCAGTGACCATTTGACAGAATATATTGCATTATCACAAATAGTTTTCATTTGACATGCTGCAATAAAATCGGGTTGTGTAAATATCAACAATATTTATTTGCAGAAAATATATACAAAAAACGATTGTTTGTTCATCATTTAAGGAACAAATTTTGTTTTGTACACAAGCCAATTGAACAGAAAAAACTATTTCGCAAATGCAGCCAAACCGCACTTACTCAGCTGCATGCATAAATAATTCATAACGGTTTTATTTGCATACAAAATGAGTTAGAATAAAAAAAAAACGACAAATAGTGAAGTAAGGAAACGCCAAACAAAATGAATGCGCTTTTTGTAGCATACTTTTTCGGGCTGCGGCCCAGCCAACCTCTCTGGGCAGCCACACATTCGGTTTTATTGTTAGTGCTACCCACGGCCGTGACGTTAGAGCTGTTGCTGGTGCTAGTGCTGGTGCTGGCGATGCGGTTGCATGGACCCAACCGGACCTGGAGCCGCACCTTAGCCGCAGCGACTGTATGGCCGCAGACAAACGCGTAGGTGTGGGCCACAGCCGCATCCTGCCCGGGCAGCGCGCCCGGGTGATGCTAATGATGAGCCAACACCGTTACCGACACAACGCCCCTGGGCCAAGCTAGACCAGCATCGCGGAAGGCAAGAGCTGCTGTTGACTCAGCAGTTTTTATCTTTATTTTTTTTTTTTTTGTTGCTCGCCCTACACAGGCTTAGTTAGCTTCCTTGCCCGTGTGTCTTTATTATGAGCCAGGTAGCGGGCAGTGGCGTGTGGCTTGTCCGTATTCGTGTTCGTGTCCTGTGGCCATTTGCGGCTCATAAGGCATAAACTTTCAAGTGGCCAACAGCGCGCTGGGCCTGGTCTCCGTGCGCGACACGGTGCTGACATGCTGAAGGACAACTTTTAATTGAGATAAAATGGAAGCCCCACCGCCATCCAGCTAGCCGGTGAGTTGGCTCACCGGCTAAAAATCAGCATCAGACTAACTTCTAATTTAGTGGCCGTGAGAGTCCAGTTCAGCCAACATGTAAATCAGCGCACTTTTCTGGCACCTTCTGCATCGTTCCAGCTCCAATCTCCTACCTTGTTTGCATGGCAAACTTTGAGTTGTTATCGTTGTTGTGGCTGTTGTTGTTGTTGTTTTCAGTGCTGTTGTCATTGCTACTTTGTTGTTGCTGTACTTGTAATTTGTGTCTGTGACCATAAAGTTGTCCCTATGCCTGGCCGCACAACAAAAACATTCAATTTTTATTTTGTTGTTTTTTTTATATGTTTCTAACAATATTTACAATTTTGTGTGTTTGTCACGCTTTTGTTGTCATATTAGCAAACTTTGGCTGTGCGGTGCGCACGTTTAATGATTTTGACATGGTAACCCATGGCAGCAACAAACAGCACCACATTAATATACACTCAGGCGTATCTGCGAACGCATAAGCTGTGCCTGCAAACACTTTAAGCATGGTTACCATCCAAACCGTAATCGGAGCTCAAACCGCAGACCAGTGTATAGCTGCTCATGCGAAACGTGGGCAAGTGCTTCTAAGGATGTCACTACAAACGCAATGGCACACACACTGGCACAACCACGCACACAGGCACACAATAGCATTTACTTCAAGAGCCAGCTGGCACAAGTAATCTTACAATCCAGCTCTAATTAACCAAATGAATTCACACTTATGCTAAGCAGTTTAGCAGCTATGTGCCGCTTGAGATGCATTTGATGTTTTGTACATTTTGGGCATCAAGAACTACAATCATATGTATTCAAAGCAGATTTAAGGCCAATCCCAAAATTCTTTTTAGCGTAAGTACTGAATTTAAACTTTAATAATGTAATCTGTGTTCTTGCAAAATGAGGTTTATTTAACTTGAATCATACAATAATATGTATAATATAATATAATAAATTCGGGGAGTTCCTCAAATTATGAGCCTGCCGATGGAATTTAATTTCGTTGGAAAACTTTTCGTTGCCTACTTTTCAGCACTACCCAAAAGGTCATCCGGCTAGCAAAAGTTGCTGCAGCAAATTTATTACAAAAATATAAGCCCCATGAAAAAGCAGTGCAGCAGCCAGCACTCATTTATTATCGTATTAAAATTCTTACATGCCTCCTTCCGCGTCATCATCTTATTGGAGCAGACGTTGCGGAAACAACAAATTTCTTGCTCGGAAATTAATATTTCCATTTTATAGAAAAACTTTGCGCTAAATATTGCAACTATTTCTCTCTCTCTCTGTGTGTGTGTGTATGTCTGTGTGCATGTCCGAGGGTCATTCTTACTGCTAGTTGTGCATATACTTTTTATGAAATCATAATCTTAAGAAAATAGTTGGCATTTTGCTAGTTCGCAACAAGCTGCAGATATGGTAATATGCTAAATATTAGCATATTTATTGATAATGAGAGTGCACCATATAAGGGAGGAGATAGTCTTGTGTCTAGATTTAGTACTAAATTCTGTGAAAGAATATTAAAAGACTGCATTAAATGAATGTACATCAGATATTTGAATTCCTTGAAAAAAAAAACAAAAAAAAAGAAAACTGCAATAGTAAACGTAATAAAGTCTTTGGCTATACAAAATTCTGATTAAATGCTTTTCATTTCCATGGCTGCCGGTTATCGCAGCACTTGAAATCAAAGTTCCAAAGGGCTCGACTTTTCCCGGCACAACAACAACAACAAGCAACGAGTTCCGGCGATATTGTGTGGACTCTGAATTGCTACGCCAGCCAACCAACTCAGGCAGAGGGAAAAGTGCAGCCAAAACCGGAATCTGCCGCGCCAAATTGAAAGTGTGGACGGGCCTCACATATACGCTCCCAGGTCGGTTGGGGCCTCGTTTCGGTTTAAATGTGTAAAACTGACCAAGGCGGATTGTGACGGGCCGCAGGCTCAGTTTGCGCCATAGATTGCACAGAAATTGCTTCCTTGGCACGTGTTTCATTTAACAGTAAAAATCGAGAATCTGTGTGTGACGCATTGTGTGGCCATTTGACACACAAAAAGCAAAAAACATAAAAGGGCACAGCACTGAGGAAAAATACTAGTACTATTAAGAGAAAGCACGTCGTTAATTGTACTAGGGTTTGTTAGCTCATTGTCCAGTTAAAGTGGCATTTATCTAAGCTTCACATACATTCCATATTTTTTGTTGCTTTTTTTGGAAATTTGTATATTTTATTAAAACAAAAGTTCTGCTACCTTTAGTGTCACAACTCATCCACCTATAATGTTCAAACCACCAACAAAATAAGCTAGAAAGATAGATGTATGTACTAGTAAAATACTGGTACATTCACTCAATGGACGACAAGAAAACTGTAGTCTTGACTGTATTCGAAGGTGATCATTCACATTTCGTTTGAAGAGAATAATTTGGTTGTACTACTTGCTTTGCCCTCAGTGTACATACTTAGTCGGCAATAGAACCCCACAACTACAACTACAACTACTTACTTATTATGGCATGCGTGAGTTTTAAGCCGCTTGCTTGCTATCTACATGTAATGTAGAAGCTTTTATGGCACACACACTCGCACACACGCACAACCAAAGAGCCGAAAATGACAACGAAGTGAAGCAGAAGGCAATTATTTTTATTTACTGCCCAGACGCGCACTATGGCGCCAGCATTATTATTGTTGTTGTCGCCGCCACATAAGCCGCATCATTGTCAGTTGCTCCGCCCAAGCACCAGCCTTCTACCCCGCCCCGTTCCGATTGTCGATCCCTTCTCGTGCCATGCATAAGCAAATTACAGTCGAGAGTTAATTTTTCACTTGCTTAACGAGCGGAAGTTACCATTTTGCACTGATTTGAAAATATGTCGCTGTTTGTGGCATTGGCGTCGCCGCTGGCAAAGCCAGTCCCCTCCCAGTTAGTGGGGGCCCATTTGGCTAGCGACACCCCGCCGCCACCCACCGCCGACGCCTAAACATTCATTTGTTAATACGCGCATTCATATGTGTATTTGTGTGCTTGCCTATTTCAACTGTGATTGTTTGTCTGTGGCAAATGAATGAATTGCTCGTCGCTTCTATGGTAAATATGCCAATTTTGTGTGCCCGCTCCCTTGACTCCTGCTCTAGAAAAATCTCAGTCTCATATATTGACATGTGCCGTCTATTGTGAGCAGGTCCTGGCATGTGTTTGGTGGTGGTGGTGTGTGTGTGTGTGTGTGATTCTCGTGTTCACTGTTCTGCGATATGCTCTTCAAAATAATCAACCAAAGTTGGCGTTTTTATATTTTTAAAACAATTCGCATTCTGCACAATTTATGTGGCTATAAAAATGAAGTGTCGGAGCCAAAAACATGTATGTTAGCTTTATTTTTATAAATAAGTACTCAGCACATGCTATTTTAAAGTAGTACATAGTTCGGAAGCATTCACTATTCAAATTATTATGTTGCAATTAGACAACTATATTTTGTGTTTTCAATATGTTTATTATCCATTTAGCGTGTACTCTCATTTGGAATACACATTTTTCCATTTTTTTCCTCACTAAATATATATATTGATCTGCAATCAGGCAAAGAGCATCCAAAAGTGTAAGGCTTAAAATTCATATGTGTTTTGTGTTTTTACTGCTTTTTGCGTATTTTGTATGTGTTACATACATTATTTTGCTGATGTAAGCAGCAGAAATAATTGTTTTGCCTTGCCTACATATCACATTTGAGAAATAACCCCCTACTAGCTAATATCTAACTATCTTCTTTCTACATAATTGTAGTTGTTCCGCATCATATGGCTTGCTAAGGATTAGCTTCACAATCTGTTGAGCTCAGGTATGATACATATAAATTAATTTTGTGCTTTTGAACAGAAATGCAACAATCAATTGTTGCTTCTCATGGCCATGGTCAAGCGTTTAATTAATTTGCCAACCAGCACGACAAGAGTTGAAGAGCGTTTGCATATCGCAGCTGTATAGACACTCATATGTACATATGATGTATGTATGTAAACACATATAGAGAATGGTGTGCCTGTAACAATAGCCAACAGGCCGAATACCCATGTGTGGGTGATTGTCTCTCGCCTGAGTGCCTCGAAGGCTTGAAACCGACTCAACTCGGCAGGAGGCATGAGCCAGGACTGATTTATGTGCTCTACGTGTGCAGCTGTGATCGAATTTCCAATCATGTTTACTGGTATATACGCACACACGCGCATGCATATCTGTAAGTGTATCTCGCTCAGATAGAGGAGGAGACACAATCCATGTAGTGACGATAGACACGCCGCCAACGTTGTCGATTTGTTGGCCAGCAAACGTTGGTGTTGTCCGTTTCTGTTGTTGGTTGTGATAAAAACAGCAACAGCAGCAACAACAATTCCAACAACAATTGCAACAGCATCAATACCATCAACAATACAAATGAACATGAATTGCACTGAACAGGTGCGCACATGACTTCATTTTCTCGGTTACACCACACAACACCATTCTCTGCTGCCCCCTCCTCACCCATTCACTATCGCCCCGCTCAATCTCTAGCCCATTTGGCATATGCTTGCTGTTGCTACTATTTTATGCTTTCTTTAACAAATTGTGCGTGTATTCTTTTCCTCACCCACACAATCTGCAGCATCAACTGAACATCAGCATGACAAAGTTGTTTAATCTTGCATTACACGCTGAACCCATTTAAAATGGGTGAAGAGGATAATTAACTCATGCAAATATATATAAAGTAGTTATTTAATTGATCAGCATCAGAAGTCGAGGCGATCTGACCATGTCGTGTCCTTCTCAGAGAGAATAAGACCTACCAACACCAACTAGACCTGCATTTTGATTGATGCGTGTGTGCAATTGCAAAAATTGAGAATTATCTAGTCGTGTATACCCGAATACAAGACTTCCTGTATCCAGGTCGAATATTTCCATACACAAACGACAACACACTGCAGTGCAAGCGAGGCATTTTAAGTGGCAACTGCGCTGCTAACCAGCGTGTTTTATATTCGATCGACTTGAAAGACTTGCAGTTATACGTTTGTATCGAATTTCGGTGGTGTGGGGGGAAAATATCTGAGATCCGAAATAAACTTGCCCTACGCCTGGTTTACACGAACCTACATTCCAAATTTGGTATCTCTAGCTCTCATATTTAACGGACAGGACCAGATAGACTTGGCATTGATACTGATCAAGATTATATATACTTTACAGGGGCCTTGCACAGCTTTTATACCGGCTTTTTACACATTTTATGAACTCAGCGAGTAAACATGTGTGTGTGAAAACATATCAATATTGAAAGCAATCGAAAGTTTTGATAGTTCTTCTCCAGACTAACTATAGTATCCATATTAAAATATATTTATAAAACAAATTCCTGATATATTTTTAAGTAAATAGCGGTTCAAATAAAATATTAAACAAACGCAATATTTAGAAGGTAATCGAATAATGAAAGCCTATCGATAATAGTATCGTCGTTTGTTTCGAAGCTCTATTTCAGGGTAGCGCATAGTCGACCACAATCAAGTTGCACAATTTTACATGTTTTTATTTTTGTCAAGCTCATTTACAGCGTTTTTTACAAGCAAAGAGGTTTGCCTTTTTTGGGGTTGGCTGGCCAATTGAAAATTAACTAAGCTCTCAAAGGGAGAGGTAGCCCAAGCTCCGAATTTCGATATACAGTTGCCACTGCGGCAGCCGAAAGTGTGTTTTGCTTCATGGCGCACATTCAGTTTTGTTCTACTCCCCATGGACCTCTTAAAGTCACTTACAATTTTCAGCCCCTCTTATTGGCCATAGTATACGAGTTTATTCAGCTTTTTTTAGATGCTACTTCAGTGATTTTTGACCTAGACAGAACACACCTGACTTTGTCGCAAATCTTTTTCGATCATATACATTTTATTAAACGTCTATGTCTATATCTAAACCTATTTATCGAAGCCCCTAGCATTAGATTCGAACATTTTTAACCTTTAGAAAGGGTATTCAAACTTCGTGAAGTCTTTTCTAACTTGAAGGCTGCTTCGCTTGTAACGTTTACCATTATTTTGTTAGCTTGCTGAAATATGCTAAATGGTTTCACGGCTGTTAATCTTTGCGAGCCCCAAACGAAGCGTTAAACGCCCCTGATGTGCCCAAAAGGTGTAAAAGTGTTGAGTGCCCCCAAAATATATGTTAATTATTAAATGCATACTGCTTTTATATTTGCCAAATTAAAAGTTATTTTCTGTATGGTATTTTAATTAGCGTGCGGCATAAATTTTCATTTTGTAAATCACGGAACAGCTGGCAGCAGACAAAATCCATGGATTCACAAATGTTTACATCAAAAGCGAAATGCGCTTGGGGATAGCAAAATCTATGGCAATGTGTTTCAATTTTACCCCATTCCGTGTTGTCTACAATTCTATTTAACTTTTTGTTTGGGAGAGAGAGAGAGCAAAAAAGAGAGCGCGTGCTTTTCTTCTATGCTTTTTTTTGTAAAAATGAAATTAGTGTCAAAATGTTTTTGCGCTGGCTCTGACTGAGTTTCATGCTGTTTTACACCGGCGCCACGCCCCAAAGCGTTTAGCGCGCCTCAGAAACGAGAAAGAAAGTGAATGAGCGAATGAGCGATAAAATGTGCAGAAATGTTGACTACAAAAACCAACAACAACAAATTGAAACAACAACAGCCAGACAGCTATATACAAAAACAAAAAAGAGCCATTTCATTCAATGTTATTTTGGGCTTAAAGACGAAATAAAACCTGACACCCTAAAGGGAAGGACGCCAGTCGCTTTTTCGAAGTGAAATGCAATTTTTTAGGACAGGCTTCAAATGCTTGTCCTTCTTTTCCCCTCCCCTCCCCGAACGGCGGGTTTTTTGTATCTTGGTCTTGCCTCTTATCTTTTAACATACAGTCCTTACCATCAAGACTACATAGAAGCAAAGACATTGTTTTTTTGGGTTGGTAGTCAACTGTAAGCAAGTGAAAGGCGTGGCCCGGCTGCAAGTTGCTCTGCTTGAGAGCTTCAGCACCCAAAAGATTAATTCTTCTGTTCAATAAAATTTTTGTTCGGAGCAAAAGACCACAAAAAAAATAATTTTTTTA
Source organism: Hirtodrosophila histrioides (assembly GCA_037075165.1). Classification (NCBI taxonomy): domain Eukaryota; kingdom Metazoa; phylum Arthropoda; class Insecta; order Diptera; family Drosophilidae; genus Hirtodrosophila; species Hirtodrosophila histrioides. The sequence continues at coordinate 12,541,668 of JBAMCL010000646.1, forward strand.
AAATAAAAACGTTGGGAAAAATTAGCATTATGTAAATGCAGTTTGCAGTGTAGACAAGACAAGCGTTTTCATAAATAAACATTACGTTTTAACTGCAATTTAAATATGCTTTTCATATGCTATTTATAGCACACAGGACGCTTCAGGCTGTTGACTGTCGCAACACGGCGTATGCGTTATAAGCTAAAATTGCATAATAAAGCGACCGCATACGAGTAGAGCTTTAAATCCTATACATTTGATAATAAACCGATGAATACATGTTGATGATAAACAGCCCTAACAGTTGAAATAAAATAAAACATAAAGTGACATTTTAAGATATTCCTCTGCTATTATTTTAAGCTTCCTGTTGCGACGCACGTGACCTGCCTCTTCTGACAGCTCGTCTGTTTGCTCACACTACTTGCAACATGCTCTACCAAAATAAGATATGTAATTTCATAATCTTGAAATGTACTAGACCAGCTTATGCATTTTTTGAATCGCAAAGGAGTAATGTGATTTTATTTGATATTATTATGTTTAGCTTTAATAGTTTATAAATTAAAAAAAAAAACGAATTTTGTTCCTTTATTACAAAAATGCTAGACGGACTAAACAATTTTAGACAGTTTTTTACGGTTATCGCTTTAGGCAAATTTAAATCACAAAATGCACAAAATATTACAACATATGAAGTTTATAATAACAACAGATTCATTCTTTAATTCACCTCTGTAAATTAAGGAAAAAATGTGTAAACTTTCTCTTGAAAGAGCATCTGCGTATTTGATGCATATAAATATAATTTTCAGTGACAGTTTTCGGAAAATCACATTTACTTCTTAGTCTGCAATGTTTGATTCTTTTTGCCAGATTGTTCATTCCCTGCGCGATTCGGCAAGCCACAAGTATCTAGAAATATGCAAATCACGTTGATATTTTGCCCATAGAGGACCACACCAACAAGAAATAAAACAAGCTCACGCTTGTGTCCACTTTTTTCTTACAAACATGATGAGCTCACAAATACTTCTTCTGTCTATCGATTTTATGCGCCACGGCAATTGGAGAGTTTTTTGTTTTTGAGTGCTGCCAAAAGTGCCTACAAAACTTCGTAAGAGACGCGCCAGCTGACAGTACTGGAAGAGGCATGCAACTGGTTGCAAGTACAATTCGCGCATAAAAGTATGCAACCCCCGGGGAGCGGGGGGAAGGTTGTTATTGTTTGTGTGTGGGGGGGGGGGGGGGGGGTGTGTTTTTTTTTTTTTGTTTTGTGTTGTTTTTTTTTTTTTGTGGTTTTTTTTTTTGTGGTGGGGGGTGGATGGGGGGGGGGGGGGGGCGGGAAAGTTTTAGGCCCTTGTGAAAAATGAATGCCATAAAAGAAGAAGGGGTTTTTGGGGGGGGTAACAATTAAAAAGCCTCAGGCAAAGAAACATTCTTTGCTTTGAGTATCTTAGCTTATTTATAGGGCACACACACACTTCACAGCGATAAGCATTTGTATGATTGAGAATTCCACGAGTGTGTGAGTGTTTGTCATTTATTTATTATTGTTAAATATATTGAGAAGGCGAACAATGGTAATTTGGGAGATTGGAATTGCCTCAGCCAGAGTAAGACTGGCTACAAATTCCGTAGCTGTTAAAAAGCCAACATCGTCACCTTTAGCCCTGTATTGTGCCGTATAAATATTTACGGCTGACATTCCAGACAGGGCAACAGGCGTCGCCAAACAACACACAACTGACAACAGACAACAGTCAACTGACAACTGACGGCAGACAAAACGTCAAAGTGGCAACTGTTTGAGCAGCTAAATTGAAATATCCTCGGTCTTGGCATTGTTGCGGCAGGCTTTGCCTCTGGAAATTCATTATGAAAGGTGTAACAATGCCATGGTTAAGTAGCTAATAAAAGCTCGAAACCCCAGACCCAGTTGCCGACTGCCAAAGACAAGAGCCGAGAGCACTGTTTGGCTGCCTGGACCGCAGGACACACGGGGCTGGACGGTGTGGGCCCGCCCTGGCTGACTTGTTTACTGTCATCATAATTATAAAAAGGGTTTTACAGCCGTCGTACAAAAGCAACAAAAGGGATAAAGGGCAGGTGAGAGTTGACGCTTGGGATTTCAGGCGTTTGGGCCTTTATTGTCGCTCCGACACCGTCGCACCCATCAACATTATCATCATGACGACCTTGGGTCGACAAAAGGATTAAAAGCGGATTATCTTAATATGTTGACAAGATTCTGATTAAAATTGTGTGTGTGATCCCATTGTCTGGACATCTAAAGATACAAACACACAACCATCAGAAGGAATTATGTGCAAAAAAAGCTAATCGATTGTTACTTGATATTCTTTTACATAAGCGATAAGAGAAGGATAATAGCACATACAGGCTACATATTACCTAATTTGATATGCCTGACAGCTACACAATTTACATGAATCGCATTTTAAAGCTAGCTCAAATCCGAACGAATTTTAAAAACCCGAACTCTCTGAGTAATTCAGGGGAAATAAGCAGAATACTATAAATTTGATGTACTGCTCCTTGAATGATGTTGAGCTTAAGGCAAAGGACAAACGTTTTTTGGCCAATTGACCTAAAACAAAAGAATATAGAAGGCAAGAGCGTTGCAGTTGGAAGTTACCAACAGCAGTATACTCTGTATCCAGGCCACCATATGGTGATTTTGGGGGATCGGAAGGCGATGTTTTGAAATCAGTAAAATTTGCTGACTCTACTTCTTTGCAAGATATAGATAGATATTGAAAGATATAGATTTTGCTCAATTGCGGGGGAGTTGAAAGGTCACGTAACAAGACAAACGGACAATCTATATGCTCAATATACTCTCTCTTTCGAAAAAAAATGTTAGGAAGCAGGGTATAAGAAACAAAACGTGGATAAAATGATTCATAAAATTAAATAGCCGCAAGCAAAAATTTCACATTTTACTTAATATTAACAAATTTTGACAAAGGCAGATGCTCCAGTTGTCTAGCCGCTGTTATTATTTGTTGTTATTTGACTTTCTCAAAATGTTGACGGGACAAACAAGCCAGTAGACTGTACAGAAATATGTATGGACAACGTACATATAATTTTATATTTATACTTATGTATGCTTAAAATTATTTAAGTGTTCCGTCTTCGGAAAACGCTGATTTAATTCTTGAACGATTTGTCTTGCTGTAGACAGTGCGCAATGAAGTCATAAACTATACAGAGATGAACATCAATCGATAAATATGGTGGAAAGTGTGTATATATACATACATATATACGTACATACACACTATGTATGTGTGCCAGTGGCGTACGCAGGACATTTTTTGTGAATTTAAAATAAATATTTTTATAGGACATCTAATTGGAATCAACTCACCAGATTATTTAAATTTCGTCACTACACAAGTTAGTACGTTTAACTTAATTAACTTGTCAATCTTTTATTTTCAAGGAGAATAAACGTGCCATTTTACCATGTTTGGATCCGTTGAATTCCAATAGCCTTCATCTCACGATTCTTTGTAAGTCGTTGTGTTTGTATACCCTAGCAAAGGGTATTACAATTTTGTCCAGAAATGGGTAATGGATTGAAGGAGACGTTTCCGACCCAACAAAGAATATATATTCTGAATCGGCATGAATAGCCGAGTCGATATAGCAATGTCCGTCTGTCCGTCTGTTTCTATACAAACTAGTCTCTTAGTTTTAAAGCTGACGTAATGAAACTTGGCACATATGTCGGAACCGGCCGGATCGGACCACTATGACATATATGTGCCATAGGAATGATCGGTCGACAACTATGTTTTTGTATGAAAAACTGTTTTGCTTAACATATTCTTACCAAACTCACCCAAGCCAAGTCTTCGGAAAGTTTATTGAGTCTGTTTATTTGCTTATTTACGTAGTCTCCTACAACTTTATTAAAATTGGACCACAAGCCCCCATAGGAACAATCAGTAAAATTGAGTTTGTATAAAAAGCAATGCAGCTAGGGTATATAGCTTCGGTACGCCGAAACAGTCGTAGTCGTAAGTAGTCAGGAAAGAAAGCCAGATAACAATGAATACTCCTTGAACGAAGCGCACCGATATTCATAAGCTGTGTAATTACATCCCCCTCCCCTACGCACGCCACTGACTGTGTTGGTGATGATGTGTGCACACATCGTAACATTTTGATTCTTATTTTTCAATTGCTTAGTGAATGACATCACTGGTTGCCGTAAAGCAAGTGATGCACATGATTGACAATCCAGCCAGACAGGCAGCGAACCGGAGTCAGCAAGTCAGTAAGTCAGTCGCAGGCATTTGAAATATTTAAGTAATGCAGGAAAATTAAAAAATATATGCATATGGAACACAATACACACTGTCTACGATGTCGTAAGGACCATATAAATTGACTTAAGTAAGTGCGTATTAAAGTATCTTTAAGTGTCTGTCTCTGAACTGTTAGTGTCGCCGCAATTTGCGAGTCAATTTCGGGCTTAACTTAAATTCCATTTTTAGGTCAAAATGTGGCAGTTTCACGCACAACCGTCCTTTCTGTGTGTCTGTGTGTTGTGTGCGTGTGTGTGTGTCTCTGTCAACGCTGCGTTTGAAAGCTAAAGATTTTCAATTAAAACTATTTTGGCAATCAGCATGTGAAAGCAGTTAGCTAGACAGTGCACTCTTATGCGATCTTCTTCCTGCTCTGCCTGAGTCGCTGCAATTCTGCAACTGTAATTATGAACTTAAATCGAAAAACTTTTTACAACTCATTGCTCATTCCAATGCAATTCACACATACTCCCACACACATAGACAGCTGTCTATCAAGACAGATGAAGTGAAAGCGCCGAGAATCGTTTTACGCGCCCAAAATAGTTCATTTAAGAGTTGCCATGGAGGTAACAGATGTAGAACGGGGCGTTACCAAAAGGTTAAGATGCCTGAGTTCGTAAAATTACCGTAGAAAGTGAGTATGAAAATATTTAAATGGATTCGGATGCTTTTACAAACATAGTGTTCGAAAAACGGACCATAATATACTATACTCTTTGTAATTGTTAATTATATTATTATATCCTAAAAAGCGTAATGATAACTTCAAATAATTCAAAATAACATTATTGGCCTTTTCTGCCGGCCTACATTTACAAATTTATTTACCTTTCAATCAAAATGCCACAAGTGTACATAAATCATCTCTTTGTGTAGAATAAAAAAAAATAGATTTATTTACTTTTCAATTAAAATACCGCAAGAGCACACACATTTATGGTAGAATAAAAATATTGTTTATCTTTTAACACAAATTATTTGACAAATTAAGTTTGAGAAGGTGAAACGTATTTTAAATTTCACTTTTAAAATTTTCCCAAAATCATAATTTATGAAATGCATGATCTAGAGTTTTACTACTACAAACAAGTTAGAATGCTGTAGTCGAGCATACCCGTATACAAAACTCCCTGTACCCAGGTCGAAAATTTCTGATCGCATTGTGTGTAATACTGACGCTCAAATTTTGGGCAATGGACGTTAACAACTACGGCAGCGCCGATTCCTGCAGTGCATAGTGACGTTTTGGCTTGCTTTCATCCCGCACCTGCTTAAGATCGGACTCAAGGGAAACGCGATATTTCCATTGGGTGCGCACAGTATAGTTGGATATATCGGATATCTCCGCCAAAAAAGGTTCAATGTAGGCTGCAATCGCACACAAAGACGCACTCACACAAGCGACAGCGCATGCGAGGCATTTTAAGTGGTTGCTGTGCTGCTTCTTCCCCCCCTCCTTCTAGTGCTGTATCTTGTTTGTTAAATAACTTCCGTGTTTATTATCCGATTGACTTGGACAGTAGTTAAAGAGTGACTAAAGTATCGTACATGCTAAGTTCCAAAGCTATATCTTTAAAAGTGTGGCTGTAAAACGTTTTGATCGAATTGCGCGGGGAAAAGGGGGAGATATATGGGAGATCGGAAACAAACTTGATCTGCGTATGGTATACAGGAACCGACATTCCAAATTTTGTGTCTCTAACTCTTATAGTTGCTGAGATCGACGCGTTCATACGCACAGACAGACAGACAGACGGACGGACATGGCCAAATCGAAATCTCTCCCATTTTATGGGTACAGGGAGTAAAAATAAATAATTGTAAGTTATTCATTCCTGTTACGAAAAAATCACTATCAAAATCTCGCCGAAGGTGAGAGTTTCATGATAATACGCATTTTGCATTTTAATATATTTTACGATTTGAAAAAAATGCGTCTAATTATTAAATAGGATGTATTAAAAAGTAAAGCTTCCCGATTACACTAGAATATAATTTACATCGCATCATAGCTGTTTGTGGTTTTTGCTAGCTGGTTGCTCAATTGTTTACTTTTGTCCCCTTAACAAATACTAAAATCCCTTAACACTTTGCCTCCTGCAGCTGTCGGAATCTACGGCTGTCCGGCAGTCCAGCAGTCCAATATGTTGGCGCCTTTGTGTGGTATAGCCGAGCTGAGCAAAACAGAAAAACAAATACATAAACTGGGGCTTTGAAAAAATGCAATCCAAACAACATACAAACACATAAGCCTGTCTGGTTGAAATTGCATCGACAGTCACGGGCGCGTATCAAATGAAATTCCACAATTTTGTTGGTATTGCTGGCTAACCTACTGTAACGGCGCTAAAAAACGAAATTTGGCCAAACAGTCGAGGAAAATAGAAAAATATCAATACATAGGTGTTGGCCAGTGTACATGTCAATCAAGGATTGCATTAGAAATTTGGCTGTTGGCTGATCTGACACCTTCGCTTTCAGCCCGCTGGCTTCCCAGGGAAGTTTGTGTCCGCCGCGGGCAAACTTGGCGCATCTATCAAAAGTTTCGACAGCGCCTGCCGCTTATAGCGATGTCTTGCGAGTACCGCAGCAGTTATCTGCATTTTATTTGGTTAATAAATTGAAACTTGCTGCAAAGTTTTGGTTATACGAGTTGGCCACAGCGCTTACGCAGCCTTTGCCCCGTATCAGGACAGTGCCAAAAGCTGCTACAAATAGGACTACGAGCAAGTGTGCTGAGAGTTTTTGCCTTGTAAGCGAAATTTGAAATCTGCCTGGCTTTAATAGGCCGCTCGTCAACGTTATGAAAAGCCGTCAAGGGCTCTTAACTGTATTTAATGGACACATTTTGGCATTGCTTTAAACCGAACATATATGTACATATGTATACATACATATATATGCATAGTACATGTTGTGGACGCTTTGACAATCGCCAAATTTTCAATCTAAAGTCTGCGGTTTATCGCGCAGGACCTGACAGTGACAGTGTTGAAGAACGTGCTACCTTGGCTCAATTACATTTTGTTGGGCCATTAAATGCTCAATAATTGTTTTGTTGCCCGCCTTAATAGCAGTTATTCAAAGGACCACAGCGTCATTCTCATCAGCATCTCCCTCTTGCCACCATTGTTGTGCCCTGCAGTTGCAGAGTACATAGGGCATTCAAGAATTAAGTGGATATACTCGAAGAATAGATGAGGATGAATCAGCTGTCTTTGAGCTACCGAATATACTATAATAAGTTGCAGACTTGATAAATATATATATAAGTATAATAATAAGTTGCAGACTTGATATCTAGATATTTCATTTTGTTGCTATATAATATAGTAATCTGCTCACTTCAAATATGATTTTCACATTATTCATATAAGGCCGGCCAGTGCACAAGTTGATTAACTCCATTTAACAAAATGTTGAGAAATGTGATGAAATAATGTCATAGTTTTCAAAATTCCCTTTATAATATAAATTCAAATACATTTTGTAGAAGACATAAATACAGAAATAGTTTTCATCTAACATTACGTAAAATTATTAACATAGAATAGCCAAAAAATAATCGCCAGTATTGTTAAAACTAATGTGTGGCTGATGGATTGTGGTTTAAAATACCATTATAAAACTTATTCTATTCACATTTTGGTCATAATGCATGACAGCAATTCAAAAATGGGTAATGTTTCCAACTCTATAGTTAATAATCTTTCTATATTTCCCAAACAGAGTGTATTTTTGGGATTGCCGTCTCCATTATAAAGATTGCGGTCATATATTCTGATTTGTAAATTGTTTGAGTTAATCTATTAAAACTAAATCGCACGCCAACAATTCAAAGAAAAATGATTCTGTGATAGTTAAAGTTGAATGTAGGGTATTTAAAGGTCACTGCCTTTCAGTTTGTTTGTGCTTACGGGTTGGCACCTGGTAGAGGTGCGTCGTGTCTCTGCTGGAATTTGCTCCCAGCCTGTGTCCGTTTGTCTGCATTATTTATGGCAGTGTAATAATGATCACGCATTTATCTTCTTGTTGCTCGGCGTCGTCTCACTGACTATTGTTGTTTTGTGTTTTTAAACCGTAGCATGCTTAATTTTCATCTGCCGGTACATGCGGCGCATGAGTAATGCCTTAAAGTTCGCAAACACTTAATTAATGCAAACACCTACGTGTGTATCCTGTGTGTAGTCAAAAATTCTTTTGTGTAAAATAATCTGCTTGTGCATTGTAGCAAAAGCTATTGACATGGCACGACTGTTCGCCTTGCACCTTGGTTCGGCAGCTGGAACATGGACCGTTGTCCTGGCGCGTGCTGTTGGCACTGGCAGGTATTGATAGAAGATGAGTTAAGCAGACAACAGCGATGGACAGGTCCTTGTGTTCACATGGCTCCTGCTGTTTCCTTACTGCTGTCCAAATGCATGTGTATGCTCCTGCTGCGGTCGTCCGGTTCGTGTTTCTGTTCCTGTGTTCCTGCTGTGTTGTGAAATCAATAAACCAAAGCCGGAGCAAACAGCTTACAAGCCGTTAAGGCTCCCCCACAATATTCTAATGGCCAACGTTTTGAAGTGCACGCCATGCACATTGTTGTGAGCTGCCTCACGTTTGCGGCAAGGTAACATAACTGTGTGTATAGTTAATCGGGTTAATAGAAGCATGTGGGGAACACTTGAACCAGCTTATTGTCTTAAAGAAGCATCTGAAATAGTTCAGTTTCATGGAATCTCTATGTAAATTAATATAATTGTTACCAGCTTGTTTCAAGGCCACTTCCATTGGTAAGATGTGTAAAGTTGACAGTTGCAGCAAGTCGGTTGTGCAACCATTGAATTCATTAAACCATTGGCAACGTTTAGCATTGATTTGACAGGACAGTGAAGCTGTTTCAGTTTCTGGTCCCTTCATGTTAGTCAGTTATCTGCTGCATGTATCTGAAAAGTTTTGCAATAGCATTTCAAAAAATACAGCGCACAACTTTTCTTCAAGCTTAAGATCTGCTCCGCACGACGCACGGGTGGCGTCTCTCTGTCTCTCTGTCTGTCTGTCTGTCTGTCTGGCTGACTGGCTGGCTGGCTGGCTGTTCTAGCCAACCGCACGCTACAACAATTTCCCATAAGAAATTTGCAAACATTCAAGGCAATTAAAACTGTCAGATGGAAATGGGCAAGAGCTGCGCGAGTGAGCAGAGTGCGGCCCACTGATAACTTTTGCCATGGCACATGGCCAGCCATCCAACTATCCAGGCAGGCAAAAGCAGTAGCAGTAGCAGCAGCAGTAGCAGTAGCAGCAGCAGCAGCAGCAGCTGAAGCGGTGGCAGCAGCAGGCCAGGGCCAACATGTTGACCACCGAAGAGGTTGGAGCGTCCGTTAGTCCGTCGCCACTCAACAGTCAACTGAGTAAGCGGGCTCGCTCTATGAGCACGCAAAAGTTTTCGGCCCACATTAGTTGGGATTTGTGTTTGAGCTGGAATATTGCGCACTCTGGTTAGAGTCAGATCGGCGCTTTTGTTTTTGTTTGTGTGGCCAAAAGAGAAAAAAAAACAGAATAAGCGACGTTGAGGACAAGCAGCAGCAGCAGCAACAACAACGACAGCAACAACAACAGCAAAAACAAAGGCAAACAACAAGGATGGCACAAATTAAGTGCACACTTCCTTTGCATATTTAAATGCCCCTATATACTTCCGCTTTGAGTGTAGCACGGCCAGCCAGCCAGTGTGTGCACATGTGTGAACAGTGTGCTCTGTGTGCCATTCTTGTGTGTTGTGTTTGTGTGCATGTGTATGTGTGTGACTGTGTGTGAATGGATAAACATTTTTTTGACCATTTGTTTGCATGTTGAACACGGCCACACCAACTGGACAGCTGTTCGTGGGCGAGGGAGGTGCTGACTGCCATTGTTGTTTGATTTCTAATGCTGGTTTGTATTTACCATGCCAACTAGCAATAATTTCAGCTTTAATTCCTAGCTACTGCAAGTAATTCCAGTCAAACCCGACCAAATTCAATCGCTTGCCAGCCTTTGGTCTGGCCACAGACTTTTTATGGCCTTTATACGTGTTTATTAGCCTGAGGTTGGCCGAGGTGCCAGTTGCCAATAGTTGAAGCTGTTTATAAATTCCATATTTCAAATTTGCTGCTGTACTGTCGACAAGTATAAATGTTTCTGATAGGACTCGTAGTATGCGCAAATGTTCATATATTTACAAAGTAAATAGCTAAGCTTTTAAAGACCTGACTTAATTTAGATCGAGAAAGTTTTTTTTTTATTTTGTTTTATGAAATATAAGTTTGAGTAGAATACTATTAGCTTTTATGGGAACTTAAGCTAGTGTGAAATGAATTTAAGAATGAAACTATGTCTAGATGAACTAAGATATTATATACAGCTATTAACATTATTCCAAGGATTTTTGGGTAATAATAAGGACTAAAAGAGTTATTAATATAAAGAGAAATAGAAGGATATAAATATTAGGTCAAGAGGCGGAGGGGAAGGGTTGATAATGAGATCACAAAAGTAAGTATAAAATTCTGTCATACCTAATTTTTCGTTAAAACTTCAACCTTCAATTAATGTAGACTTTTGCAACTTATCAAACAATGTTTCAAATTTTCTACAAATTTAAAGAGAGTACCAGAAATTTCAATAAAATTTAAATTGGTTAAGTTGCAACCCTTTTGATGCTCTTAAATCTATAGTGCAGACTTTAGAAAAAAGAAATGACAACCCGAGTACGCACTGGCAATTCGATGATTAGGCCTTTTAGTGTCAAGCACTGAACCTGGCGAACTATTCGCTTCTGATTCACATTGGTTATGAAGGCAGAGTGCCAGGCTCCACTGCAAGCCGCTTAGCAAGCACTTATGTGTGTTGTGAGTGTGTGCGTGTGTGCGTGTGTGCATGTGTGCGGCTTCAAAAGGGTGCTCATAAAACAGAAATGTGTTTGCAGCTTGCCAACTTGGCTTGAAGTTGGCAGACGGCACTGCAACATCGATTGTTTCCAGCATTACCTAATTGCTGGAAAATTGTTAATCCATCAGTTAGTAACCGGGCACTTCAACTCATAACTGACAATTGAAACTAGTATATGAGCTCTTAGGTGCATATCAATATTATAATTTAGGACATCACATATTGCTCCTTAAAGATTTTTCTACGAGTGGTAACCAAAACGCTTTACATCTGGAAAATATTTTCGTCTCGCGACTAGTTTAATGAAATTTGAAAATTTAATGAAAGTAATAATTGGTTTTAAATATTTGAAGAAGGCGTTTATAACCCCGTGAAGTATATATATTCTTGATCTGCTTCAGAGCCCCTTCGATCTAGCCATGTCCATCTTCTTGCTTCTATGCAAACTAGTCTCTCAGTTTGGAATCTATCTCAATGAAACTTGTCACAGATGCTTTTGCTTTGCTGTAAGAATGAACAGGCTTGTATTACTGGAAGATATAGGAACGATTGGCCGAAAATTGAGTTGTTTTCCAAAATATGACCTTGTCACCACATGGAATTTGCATTATGCTTCATATAAGTTGTATAAGCATGATAAAAATCACACTGCCGTAGTAGATAACATAGGAGAGATCAGAGATCAGTTCAGAGTTGAGATTTGTATGAAAAATTAGTTTGTTTACCAAGATATCTGAAACAAATCTGACCACCAAAAAAACAATCGGTTGAGATGTGAGTTCTTCATTGAAAACATGGCTGCAAAGGTAAATATCTCCGGCACGCTAAAAATAGCTATAAATTTTCAAGTATTTGCTCCGGTAAACAGAATCTTACAGAATCTTACTCTGTCAAAGGACATCCCAAATTTGGTAGGCATTGACAAGTACACTCAGCTTGATGGCTGTACTTTAATTACGCACTACAAGCCCCACTTGACCACGTAATTAGCATAATAATTGGGCGACCCAAACACTGAGTGCTACCAAAGCCGACAGGCGGCAACGCGTGACTTGGCGGCATTTTGGATGTTGCTGTAACAAGCTGTAAGTTTTCGACTGTTTTAATTACCACGTTGACATATGTAAGCTGCTTTCGATAGAAATGGCGAACGGCTAATAGGATTATGCCGTGGCATAGCAGCTGTCATGATGTTGACGGGGGTTAGCTCATCAGCATGGCGAGAATCAAGTATACGACGCGTTGTGGCAAGTTTTATGGCATTAGCTTGTAGAGTGGTGGTCATGGGCCAAAAGTGTTAAATGCCGCACAGTGTATTTAAAAATAAAGTGCAGACGCGATTGGGAAATCTAAACAACCGCCACATGGCATGCATACTTATGCAGGCGACTGTATTTAATGGCCACTATGCGCTGCGTGCAGAGAAAAAGGCGTAAATTTTGCTAATGGCCTGAAAATTGGGCAATTTTATAGCCTCATGAATAAAAGATTTTCATTTTGCTTCAATTACAGTCAAACACACACACACACACACATACACGCACACAATCAGACAGCACATTGGAGAAGAGGCCAGTGCCAGCGCCACTCATGGATGAAGCCAAGATAGCAACCACACACACACACGCATACACATACTCATACATCCATACACTCACTTGCACACACATGCGACAAGTTGGAGGCCACAATCTTGGATTTATACGGCTTTGAGTGGCGTCGTTGTCGAGTTGGAGACTGCTTCTAGTTGGCGCTTACAGCGCTGCCTATTTAAAAATTAAGAATATATTAAATTTTAATGCCGCCCAGGCATCCATAAAACTTGCAAGTTATTAGCCAGCTTACCACGTACCGCCTGGATTCAAGGCTTTCACCACTCGTCAGGTGGCAGGCGGCATGCGGCAAGCGGCCAGTAAGGCAAAGTCCTTGCAACCAACAATCAACCGCCGCGATGATTACAATATTTACACTTGAGCGCACATTTTTCTGATTAATTTCGTTGTACTATGATCCCACTGAAAATATGCATTGTGTAAAATATAAATATTTGATATCACATCGAGCCGCGGCATGCCCAAAGTGAAGCGTTAATAAAGCCACCCAAAATATAAAAAACCGCAATTGCCAACCGCACACAAAGTGAATTTTATTTCTGTTTGTGGCCACAAACGTGTCAGTTTGGACACATGAATGATGAATTATGTTCTGTGGTCGCTACATCGGCGTAGTTTCAAATACATACATATTGCATCATCAAATCAACAGTAAAATATAACCAAAAGGGAATGCAAAGCAATTGATACAGAATATGGAAGTACCAATACTCTACATCACTCAAACATAGCTAAGAATTTTTAACTAACGATATCTGATGAAATTTGTTTTAAAAATAATTCTAAATAATTCCCAAATTATATTTGAATCAACGACAAGCCGTTTAAAGTAAAACAAATTAAAGGAAATTAAAATTAAAATTAATCCGTCACTGAGAAGATCTCAGATTATCCTTAAGCAATTTTCAAATAGCTGTTCCTTCTCGGAGATTTGTTTTAATATTATTTTTAGCTTTAATAAATTAATTAAATTTAATTCATTATTTTTTGTTATCTGTATGTTGTCGTAAGTATGTAGTATATTGTTTAAAATGTAAATAACTTTCAGATCTTGTCTTTTGTTTCTTAAAATCTGTATAGATAATATAAATATGTCAGCTTCAATAATGCTTCAATTTTGTAAAATATTTTGAAATCGTTGAAAATGTTGAAAATTGAAAATTTGACATACAATGCATCAATAACTAAACAAAATGTAGCAAATTGTGCTTAATCAGTGCATTGGCGCGAATTTATTTATTGATGGTCCTTTATTAAGAAGTTTTGATTAAAATGGTTGCATATGTCCTGCTTATTCTAAAGCGCTCTAAACTTTTGGCTAGGCAACTAGGTAAAGCAGCAATAGCGCCACAAAATCAATTTCAATGCCAAATTTGCAGGCTTACTTTCAGGATGAGTACCCCGACACCCCCCGGCATTGCTGCTGCAGGGGGGCGGCAGAGGTGGCTGACCAAGCGGCGGTCAGACCGACTGGCGCTTAATTGAAAAACGTAATTAACTTGCATTTTCTGCTTTGGGCGTTTATTGCCGCTCATTTGCAACGGTGCAGGCGAATCAGTTAGCTGCTGCTCCTGCCACAGTTGCAGCTGCGTATTTATTTGCGTTTCACGTTGAAAATGGGCATAGGAATGCAATTGGCAATGGCTGGTGGGTATGGGAATAGACTGGAGCTTGGAGCTTGGAGGACGATGGCTTTGCCTGATGGACGCTTGTTAATTTTGACCGCAATACTAGTACGTGCCCCTGGCACCGACTGCCTGCAATCGAAATTGCTGTTGTTTGTCTATATACCGGGGGACAATGTGCACGACCTTAAATTTGTTCGCTTACTCTCATCAAAATAATAGCCAATAAATGGGCTCGTACATTTTGGCAAATTAAAATGAATTTTATATAATATAGTGGCAGCAATCTGTTTGAGAACTCGGCTGGAAAATGATTTCAACTTTTTGTAACAGTGGCAGAAATGTGTTATTTTTATTTAACAAAACTTTTAATATCACCAATAAATATAGCAAATTGAATTCTGTAATGGCAATGTTTCGCATTGCATACAATTTAATCTCTTAGGCTCATTAAGTGGCCAAAGTAGAGAAAGGTAAAAATGTTATTGTACATAATTTACAAGTGTTTTATTTACGCACTAAGCGGTTGAAAGTGTCCTTTGTTGCCATTGTATTGAAAGCAAAAAAAGAAATCGATGTCCTGCAGTTGTTTTTCACGCCTTTCAGTCTAATGAAGATGCCAGCAGCTCTCTGACTGGACGCCCGATAATTATTTGCCCAAAAGCACAGCTGCATAGTTACAGAGAATGTTACCTGAAATGCCAGTAATTAGTAATTTAAAATGGCGCACGTGCGTGGAATTGCGAGGTACATAGCCACAAAGTATATTTCATTGATTGAGCGCTTAAGCTCGCTTGTGTAAGGCAAACACGTTTAATTTAATTGTTGATATGGCGACGCTACAAATGAATCAGCTTCAGAAACAGACAGATACTAGCCAGACAGTCCAAGTCCAAGCCAGCTTTACGCTATTTGCCAAGGGAATCGGCTAAGAATATCCAAGTTGACTTTGGCCTGCTGTGCGGCAATGCCGCATGCTGTGTTCAAATAAGTAAACATGATGTGGCCAAGGCACCCAACGAACAGTCGTCGGCCAAAGTTGCTGACTTTACAGCAGAAACAAGCAACAACAGTCAACGGTCAGAACAACAATAAAAACAACAGCCATGGTAGAAAATAATCAAGAGCAAGTAATCTGAGATAATTAACTAAATAAGCAAGCGTCGCCAAATTTGCTGTGACAGAGCATAAAAGCGGCATGTGACAGCTATGGCATTGCGGAGGGTCAGGGGCATGCGTCATGCTGCGCCTTTAAAGCATACCTCCGTGCGCAGACAAACGGTGTGTACTATGCTCAATACATTAAAAGTGATATTTAAGAAATATCTAAGAGTCCTTAATAGAAAATAGCTTTGTGTGTATTAATGTTGTACGTGTATGTTATCGATTAAATAATATTACATTATGTACATCACCTTGACGGTCATTCCTACGTAGTACTACCAAATTGAATAGCTGTACTCCAACATATTTAAGCTCTTCAATAATTTAATAAAATTAGCTTCATTTGGAATATAAAATAAGAAAATAGCCAGTCTGTCTCTTAGCAATTTTATCAAAGTCTCAGAGTCTAACTAATGTAATACTTAACGAGCTTGTGAGGTAACTGATTGTTTGACTACAGCTCAAAATGGACAATAGCAAGCAGGATATAAATTCAATTATCGGTTAAGCATGTAATAAGGTAAAAATATGACAGACTTGATAATGATTAAGCGAGCCTATCGATAGTAACAATTGTCGTTTAGGCACTATCGATAACGTATAACGCCAATGATAAGTCAATGGGCTGTTTGTTAATGAATGTTGAGAACTGATTTGTTCGTTTCGTCTGTAAATGTGAAAAGGAAACCCAAATAGTTTTAAAAACACAATAACACTCTTATGTGTCCACCGATATCACGCTGAACTTCTATCGATATCACTGAGTTAAGCAAGCTCTGTCCAACTTTAAAGTAAAGGTTCAATCGACGGCTTTCCAAATAGCTTTGTATATTTAATTATTAAACTTAGTACGGATGTACACCACATGCACGGTCTCCAAACTCACTTGGCCCACCCTTGACCCAAAGCGCACATCTGCTTTGATTAAACACAGGAGATCCCACATCTCGACAATAATAGGGGCTCTCACAGGCCATTGCCTCATAGGAACTAACGCTAACTGACTTGGCGTACCACACCATGTCTTCTGTAGAAGTTGTGGTATAGTAGAAGAGATAGAGAACGTAGAACATCTGCTCTGTCACTGCCCCGCACTCAGCAGGAGAAGGTTCCAGCACCTGGGACACTACAGTTTTGATACCCTATCGGACGTATCCGAGGTTGGGATATACAATATCCTCAAATTCCTAATATCGTCAAATTGGTTTAAGGAGGAACAAAATGTTTAAAAGACATCATGTGGTATCACAAGGGGCCAATTCTTGGACCAAGTGTGGAGTAGGCTTCTGCTCCAGCCACTGTAACCTAACCTAACCTAGTACGGATGTGAACATTTAATTTATCACACTAGTATAATCAATGCAACAGCTTAATATTAGCACCAGCTTTATTACACTAAAATTAATCATACGCTTCGTAGTCCAACTAGTCACTCTAATGACTTTCAGCTGTGAATACCAAATTAATTAGCAGGCTCAACAATTACCACTGATAATTTTATTTGTATTTTGTTAAATATTTTTTGTGGTATGCAAAATTAAAATGAAATTAACTTGGTGCCGCGCTCAGACACGCTGAAAAAGAGAAGGAGAGTTCATTTGCTCATTTTTCATAGTATAATTAAGTGGCATCAAATATTTTTTAAATGAGTATAAAAGCATGCGATTACGACAACAACAATAAACATCATCCAGCCATGGCTTGATGGATGAGTAAAAAATAATATAATATAAACAAACAAACAACACGTGCGACTGAGGGCCAGAGGTTGATCGACCCCAGGGCAGGGACAACAGAATTGGCCATTGATTGAAAATATTTGAACCATGCGACGGCTAATAAGAGAGAAATTATTTGCTAATTTGTTTTTGGAGATCCCTTTTGTGGGTAGCTGGCAAATCAGCTTAAAAAAGATTGTTTTAAAAGGAATCACAATAATGCTTTGGTGAGGCAAGGGAAGTGATTTGAAAACAAAAGAGAACTGCAAAAGGAATTATGTACAAAAATTGGGTCAGTCAGGGAATATAATTGAATGCGCTACATAATCGAAGAAAAATATATATAAAATCTCAAACATATTGAATAAGAAAACAATGAACAGATCTAACAGTTCTAAAAACCAGCTCTGTTATTATAATATTACATTCATACATGCGAATGTATGTATAATTCTTTGCCAAGACTATTTATTTGTAAGAACTTTTTACCGCAAATTTAATTATGTTTGTTGCAGGAATCTCTAACCATGACCCTAGCAAATGTTGTTAATGTAGCGCCCTGAAAGTCAACCAAGTCAGTTGGCATTGCATAAAATAGCCCCAGGTCCTTATTTTTATTTTTATGCTACTTTGCATTAACATTTTCTCTGCTTTTTTCCAGCGTGGTATGTGAAGGAGTAGCTGGGAAATTTTCTGCTTAATAAAAATTTTAT